>BHDV01069675.1:14354-29101 GCA_005406045.1 Adoxophyes honmai | reverse complement strand
CATATGTGTGTCGGCGGTATATGTAGTGGTTACCTCGTCCCCCGCAGAAAACGACAGAATTTTTTGTTCGAGAAAATTGACCGATACTGTCTCCCGTTACTTATTCCTCCGAGGTTCGATAGTACAGTCATACGTCATAAATAAGTCATCATGACCGTGTCGCTTTCAGCATTTTAGTTCTTAGGTATGGCTTTCAAATATGACGTTCAAGTGATAATGTACAGTCAACAACAAAGATATCGACGCTGTCAAGTGCCCAAAATATGTACACACGCTCTTATTGTCTCTATGATAAGGTCGAGTGTATGTACATAGTTTTGGAACATTGACCGTGTCCTTTATTGCTGCCGGTACTATTTATATATTAAAGTGGGGCTGAATTGAGAACTTAACCAAAAAACATCTTCTTTTATCTTTTTTTTTTCAATCATCTTCATTTTTTTAAGCTACTTGGTCCATAGAAGAATACAAAGCGTAATCAGCCAATAACGCGTTTGTATTTTTTTTTTATGACAATCTCAACTTTAGAAAGTAATACCTAAATGCGGCTTTTGGTACATGCTTCATGTGCACATCAAATTGAATAGTTTTTTTGCTATCGCCAATTGTCAGGACAAGGTTAGTCGATAAAAAAATAGTTTCAGTTAACTAATTAACACGTAAAAGCTAAACTGTTCTTGTATACAGGTTTCAATAGAATCTAACACTTCAAACTAGATGCTTATCAATGAAGTGGGTAGCGTTGGTGCTAGTGTACTTTACCTATTCGGTGAATACAATCGCTATTATATTATACTAGCTTCTGCCCGCGGCTTCGCACGCGTTAAATTTGGGCTAACACAGAAGCGATTTCGGAATTATTATTAGGAAGCGCCCGCCAGAATAGCCAGCAGACATTAGATTTTTTCCTACTTTCTCGACACTTATCGTCATATTTTGGAAAATTCAAACAAAATCTTTATAAATTGTAGCCTATGTGCTATTCTGATGTATAAGCTACATTACTGTAAAGTTTCATGAAAATCCATTCAGTAGTTTTTGCGTGAAGGAGTAACAAACATCCATCCATCCATCCATACATCCATCCATCCATACTCACAAACTTTCACGTTTATAATATTAGTAAGATTGCCTACATCTACCTGTAGTGCCTACAATATAACTTGGTAATCCTACCAAATTTCAAAAAAATGTTCAAAATTAAAATGGCACTGGACGTGAAACGTCTGCCGCATGCATCTGGACCTCTGTGCTTAAATTGTCACTGATTGGGTCCCATGCAACGGGTACCGGAGCAGAGGTAGACCTAAGGGGTGATGGCGGCACGATTTAGAGCTTTTCAGGTCTGAATGGCGAGATTTAGTCAAAAACAGAGACGAATGGGAAGAAAAAGGAGAGGCTTTTGCCCAGCAGTGGGATTTTATAATCTATTAAAAAGTGTTAAAAGACTCATTTTATCGAAATGTACGGTCAAGGACTTTAATTGATGAGCCACCATAGAACCTTTTCAAAGAAAAAATCATAACGATTTCCCTTGATAATTAATTGGGTGTCACTATGACGTTTACTGTGAATTGGTTCTATGGTGGCTCATGAATTAAAGTCCTTGACTGTACACTTACCGCAAAACTTTTCACTAGCTCAAAAATCCGCATGAAGAATGTTTTCCCGCTCAAAATGTTAGTCAAAACTCGGCTTGATGAAATAAACACGTTCTAATCTAAATTATTATTTTCTTTGTTTCAGGTTCACTTATAGTAGTAGCATCAGCCCTGGTAGTATGGCTCACGGATTGGCCGTACAGATACTACCTAGATCCTGCGCTTAGTATAGTCCTAGTCTGCTTAATCCTCGTGTCTGTGTGGCCGCTGCTCAGAGAATCGGCCCTGATTCTTTTGCAGACTGTACCCACACATATCCAGGTAAGTACGAGTTGTTACCATGTTTTTTTGTTGCGTTCGTAATGACGTCTATAGTCAGACAGTGACAGGTATCGTCTATCTCGCGCGCATCTCTACTCGTGTCTTGCTGCGCTAAGCCTAACTATTAACACTTTATTTAGTTCGACAAAGTTTCTTTCATTCTATACAGGGTGATAATGTAATCCGTAACGAAATTTTACATACCTGTATGTTAATAAAACTTAAAAATATAATTTGAGTAGTTTCTCATTTACTTTTGTAAATAAGAAGTCATGGGTCATCAAAGTTTTCCTAAAAAGTGCTAACATTATTGACACCGCGCGTGGGCCGTCAACTATCAATCAACTTATGTACCATCGCGAACAGGGATTGTTGAGCCACTTACCTATGTTTATAACTTGGTCGTGTAATACTGATCCAATAGCTGACATCTGTCAGTCACATCGGTCATTGATTACACGTCTAAATTGCGAACAGTGGCAAGTGGCTCAACAATCCCTGTTCGTGACTGTACAATAATAATAAAAAATTAACCCTACCCTGCAAATCTAAACTAAGCGTAGGTACCTTAATAGCTGTTCAAAATGAAGTCCATTTCTCTCCAAACAGTCTTGCACGTTACAAAACGTTTTTATTCACTCTTATTAGCACTTCAGTGTCACTTTCACTTCAGAAAAAGCACTTACAATCTTGTCTTTAAGATTCTGTAAATTTTGTGGTTCGTCCATGTACACACGGCGCTTGATTTCGCTCCAAAGATAGAAATCACAAGGGGTGACGTCAGGTGGCAGGTCCACCACGGCCTATCCATCGGTCACCGTACACATACACATTGTTCAAGTGCTCGCGCGTACATCGCGAGCGTAATGGAGGGATGCACCACCTTGTTGGTAAAACATACTTTGGATGTACACTCGCACCATTTTATAGCACTCGCGATTCGAAAAGTCACTCGTACACTTCGTGCTTACGTATCGTACGACCGGGATGATTAGGGAACGCGTGCGCATCGACTGCCCGCTTGAGAATTCATTTTTCATACCTACCCTCGGCGGTTACTTTAGGGTCGACGAACTCGCCGATTCAGGTATTTGCAAAACTACCCTACTTTAGAATTTAATTTAAACAAACGTAAACAGTTACACCGCGGTTTGTAGTGTGCCCACATTTAATATTTTTTTGGAAATTTCCCGATGAAAAAAATTGAAAAAAAAAGTGTTTTTTTTATTTTACCATCGTATTGTGCTAGTGATTCTGAGTATCAGGAATTAATTTCGTTACGGATTTCATTTTCACCCTGTATTATAGAAGTAAAACATCGATTTTTACGTTGAGGGACTTGTTAGATCAAGCTAGGTAGCAACGCTCTATTTGGAAGTTTTTTTTGTAATTCTTTGTAAAAAGTCCGCATTAATAGACAATTCCGATATCATATTTATGTTTACGCGGGACTTAATCACGGTACTTTTTTAATTACCTCTCGACGTTTCGGCCGCGTTACAGCGACCGTGGTCACGAGTTTACTGAAGCGGAGCTCGACGTTTGTTTGGCAGCCCGGGTCCTTCGAACTACCCGCACTTGATTTCGGTAGTTCGGGGAGCCGTTACTGATGAAAATCAAGTGCGGGTAGTTCGAAGGACCCGGGCTGCCAAACAAACGTCGAGCTCCGCTTCAGTCAACTCGTGACCACGGTCGCTGTAACGCGGCCGAAACGTCGAGAGGTAATTAAAAAAGTACCGTGATTAAGTCCCGCGTAAACATAAATATGTGTGAGAATCACGAAAGTTTAAAACAGTATTTAATTCCGATATCAGTTCATGTTAAGCTTCGACGCATAGGTTTGCGATCTATTCCACTCAATTCCGAACACCTATGTGCCTATCAGTGTGAAGTACTATAGGTACTGTATCCTACAGATCTAGACAGAGCCGCCTGTCCGCAGTTTATCTTATCAAAATCGTGTGGAGTATTTGCATGACATCAATATTGACTCGTTATATTGTTGTTTGATAAAATTGGAAGCATATTTTAAGAAACCTCGTGTCGAATTGAGGTCATAAATGTTTTTCTGGGCCTTGTAAGGCTACGAGCAGAATAAGATGTAGAAGAAAAATTGCGTCCATGCACAATTTTGTTTTCTGGAAAAGTTTAAATTTCGCGATCGTTATTTGTACATTCACCGACACACTTAACTATACCGTTCCACAATATTTCCAAAGTAAACGTTTAAATTAGAAATTATTGAAGTAAAAAGTCACGAGTGTCGGAGTCCTTCTTATAGTTTGGAACATCTCGTAAACATATCACAATTTGGTATGGTGATTGAAACCTGATTTTTTTTATGAAAATTTCCCATGTTTCTTGAATTTTTCAAAGACTTGTGAATTCACTATTACATCTCTATCATCTATGTCTAAACCTAAAACAATGCTAAAAGTGGCTGCGAACCTTGAACCCCCTTTTGAGAATAGTGGCGATATTTTTGTTTATACTTACGAACTTTTTTTAATATTAAAAAACCCAACTAAGTATCATCAGCTCTACCTCATCATACGCTAGTACTTAGGCACACGTTATTCTATTTCTCTACGGCTAATTGGGTCAAAACTAGCCGTACACATGCCACCCGAATCCTTTTATCTAGACGAATGAGGGTAATTATGTTGGCTAACTTTGGACATTATTAGATCTACTTACCCTTTCCGTTTTAATTTCGTTATGCAACTTTAAAAACTAATAACACTAATGTATAGAACCGAAATAATTTAACATTTTTGCTGAGAGGGTAGCGTAACGTTTTCTCCCCTTGTTTACTAGCCATTAACGTACAATTTAATCAACATTACCCAACACTACGTGTGGTGTCGGTTTAGAATAGCACCCCTCAATTTCTGCCGTGGATGTCGATGAAGGCGACTGAGGAAATAGTTTTAGGTATGCTTAAATCGACCGGCTAGCAAGTTGTCACTATTACATCCCGGCCATCGGTTTTCAAAAACCTAAAATTATCCTGGAAGTGGCTACGAAGCGTGAAATGGTTTTGTTTTTGATTGTGTATCGTTTCGTATCCTCAGCCTACCCCATTTGGGAATACAGGCGTACGTATGTTGTGTTATAGAACCGATATAGTTTTTTTTTCCACATTTTCCTTCCTATTCGCCAGCCATTATCGTACAATTTAATCACCACAGGGTAAAATAGATATAAATTGTTTGTCCAGGTGGACGCCATACAGAGGCGGCTGCTAGAAAAAGTTGACGGAGTGCTGGCCGTTCACGAATTCCACGTGTGGCAGCTGGCCGGTGACAGGATCATCGCCAGTGCTCATATACGGTAAGTTAAAAAAATGAGGATGGGTGTATTGGGAGGGGAAGACCTAGCTAGACGAACGTTCAGTAACCAAATCGCGTACGTTTTTGAAACAAGTCTGAGCTTCTAGCGTAATCAAAACGGTGACGAAACGATAACGATATCATTTGCGAATTAACGCGAAGAATGTATGGAGACGTGTCGACCGCGGCAGTTGTGCAAACGTGCCGCTTGGAGGCGCTGTCTCAGTTTCCATACAATTCCGCATTCATTCGCAAACAAAATCGTTATCGAATCCATGATCGTTTTCATAAGCACTCAGGTCAAGTGTACCCGAAACCGACAAGAGTCAACCAAAGAGAGACCAGTAGGTTTAGGTATGCTTTAGGCGACGGGCTCGTAACGTGTCACTATACATCTTCCATCTGTTTTATACCTAAAATTATGCTAGAAGTGGCTGCGAAACATGTAATAGTTATGGTTTTGTCTTAATACTATTTAGATATTAACACTACTATCGATATAAACTTTAAGTTGCTAACCGGAAAAAAATATTTTCAAGGCTAGTACTATAATTCAATCTACTGATAAAAGGAAAAAAATCAATTTGTCCGTCGGTATATGAGCTCAATTAATTAGAATAAAGGTTTTCTAAAGATTATTTTTTATCGTTTAACATCTTATCGCAGGTAACGCCGCAGGGCAGGCTTATAATGATCGATGCGTGTTCCGTGCATATCATTTAGCAATAAACTATGCAGAAAACCCGAAATTATGCTAATAAGCTGCAGATATCTTATCATAATTTACGAAATAGAACCTTCCGTGTAGCCTTGGACAGGGCAGAGTAGGCTTAAGTTTTTTTATCTGGATATGCCGATAACAAATACAATTTAAAACCATTATTAACTTGTGAGTGTAGCTCTACAATTAACCTAATGTTTGAGACGAAGTGATTGACAATACCCACTAAGGAATGATAAATTGGATAGTTGCCTACCAATTAAAATTATATATTTTTTGGTAATGTGTATGTAAATCATCTGTCACTTAGAATTTTATGTAATAAATTAATTGAATTATTTATAAATGTCTTAATAGTCTAAGTGTTTATTTCTTAAGTTACGTACAGAAGGTCTACTCCCGAACATGTTTAGGCTTTAAAACATTGCTGTCTCCTTCTACCATTACCTTTCACGAGGTCTCCCCCGCGGAGCGCACAAAACTGCGGGGTGGACCTCCCGTTTCAGTGAAGGACCCAATCGCATGCAAAATAACTGGCCAAATGCAACATTGGCCTGCAGCGATTCCAGCAATGTGTATCGAAATTCTTTGTGTGCAAATGTTTCTAAAATAAATTGCTTTTGGCCACATTCCAATCCAGAATCGGCTTTGTCCGGCATCGTGTCGACGACCCGATTATTTTGATACATTTGCAGTTGACTTAGACGTGAATTTGTTTAGCCTAAATGCAGTTCGATTAGGAGCGTCACGATAAGTGCAACCGCATTTTTCTAATCATGGCGCAATATTTTATGTGACTACAATTGAAGTTACTGCATTCTATCAGGTGTTGTTGTATTCCTTGTCTTGTATTCCTGTGTAGTGTCGAGATAGAATAACATTTCTCCATTTCTTCCGTGGATGTAGTGAAAGACGACTTAAGAAATAGTTTTAGATATGCTTTAGGCGACAGGCTAGCAACCTGTCACTATTATACATGTTTCATCTGTTTATTAAACCTAAATATGCTAAAAGTGGCCACGGAACATAAAATGGGCATTGATTGTCTATGTAACTAATCGTGTGCTCTGTGTACCCCGTTTGGAAATACAGGCGTGATTGTATGTATGTATGTTAGGCGACAGACTAGCAACGTGTCACTATTATACTACCTTTTCTATCTGTTTTCAAACCTAACAATATAATAGAAATGGCTGCGAAGCGTGAAATAGTCATAATCATGGTTTTGTCAATGTCACGTCTCGTATGTATGTATGTATGTATGATATGTATGTATTGTTGTATTGTTATAGTGAATTCAACACTTAACGTACGAATATTCGGCCACATGTTCACACTATTCGGTATAATCGTGACAGGTTGCCAGCCTGTCGCCTAAAGCGTACCTTAACCTGTTTCCTTAGTGACCTCTTACGACATCCATGGAGGAAATGGAGAGGTGTTCTTCTAAGTCGGGCAAGTTCCGGCAACGTAACTTCTGTGTAACATTAAAAACCGCATTCCAACAACAGTCTATGTCTTTAGAGCCAATAACCAGCAATTATACATATCCATGAAGAACGATTAAAACCATGAATTTTCGCATAAATAAACTTATATGACACCGTGTTATATCACTTTTGTAAACAAAGCCCAATTGTATATCTTGAATTTAAATAGCACCGTCTGCAGTTGCAATAACAAAGAATGACAAATTTCTCTTTGTTTAAATCTGTTTGAGACTCGGAGTATCATAATATCTCGAATGTGCAAAGCAAATTCTGCTTGACAACCGAAACTAAATCGTCTTGAGAAGTATTATGTGCTATTATAACATTTATAACACTCAATGTCACTTGCAGGGTGCCTAGTCGTTGACTTGAGAGGATACAAGGTGTCCTAAGCGATGTGAAGGGAAACTATACTCAAATCAATTGATTTGTATTGACTTGTCACAGTAAACGTAATAGAGATTTCCTTTGTCCAGCATTGCAATGGTACTACGACGTTTACTGTAACTTGGTTCTACGGTGGGTGAGGAATCAGTTGTTCCGGTGGTAGATGTGACATTTTCGGGAAAGATACGTTATTTTACTTTAAAATTTAGTATGCATTCAAAGATTTAATGAAAAAACTTATTTCGTCTGAGAATTAAACGACGCAATTGTGAGAAAAAGATTACATAAAATCCTTCTAAGCGAAAGATTAGACATAAACTTGACATGGCCTTGAAATTTTTCATTTTTGCAATTGTTATGAATTCCTGACATGATTGTTATGAATTCGTGCCTATTTTTATTATTTGACGATCCTTCTGTGATTTGCTTATATCTGAAGTGAAAATTTTGGGTATGATATAATTTCCAGAAAGAAATAAATCCATCTAATCTAATTCAATCTAAAATATCAATTCTTTTTGATTAACAAAGTATTTCACGGTGAACCAACGTCGTAAAGTTAATCTGTTTAAAGTAGATTCAACCAAACGAGAGTAAAATTTAGCCATGAGTCACTTTCTTGTCCCCATTTTTTCATATGAAAAAATTATTTACTCGCGTGTAAAAATTACTTATTTCAAGATATAATTTTATTCACTTTTTCATCATTTTATTGTTATAATCTTTTTTTAGGGCCTTTTTTTTTAATATTATTAAATCTCCTTCCAGGAAAACTCATTATTGCATTAGATTAATCTTTAGCGTTTTACAATATGGCGTCAAATTCGTCACACGATAAAGATTATGACTAGATTAGGTTGCTGACGGAGTAATTAGTTTTTACTGTGTCTTACGTCCTCGCAAAGTGAATTTATTTCTACCTATCCATCTCTAACACGAAGTTAACAAACCTGTAGGTTTAGCACAGCAACATCGGCGAGTTTTTCACTACCTATTACTTGCTGTCCCCCGTGTGGTGCTGGGTTAGAATAGCACCTCCCCCTTTCTTCCCGTGGGTGTCGTAAGAGTCGACTCTGGGAAAGGGTTAGTGTATTGTGGGCGATGGGCTAGCAACCTGTCACTGACTAATGTCACTGCAATATTACGTTTAACTATCTGGTTACCCTGAATTAGCTAAGCGTGGCACTGGATTTTTTGAATTCATGTGCTCTGCCTACCCCTCATGGGAATACAGGCGTGAGAATATGTATGTATGTACGTATGTATTACTTTCTGACGTCTCTTATTAGACAGTGACAGGTATAGTCTATCTCGCGTGCAACTACTGCGGCCTGTCGTGGTACGCCGGTTGCAAGCAAGTTAGCAGTAACATTGATATATAGATACCACGTACATGTTTACATGCTTATCATAATTGTTTGCAATTTGTGTTGTTTCAGGTGTAGGAATCTGTCGGAGTACATGAAAATAGCTGAGAAGGTGAAGGAGTTTTTCCACAATGAGGGCATTCACTCCACCACCATACAGCCAGAGTTCGTTGAGATACCTTTGGATGGCAATGAGGTAAATGATACTTTATAACTGTTATTGACAGTGACTTTAAATAGGATTAGTCCCTTTCGTTCACCATGTGATGTTGGGTTTAAAATAACACCTCTACATTTCTTCTGTGGATATCGCAAGAGGCGACTAAAGGTTTAGGTATATTCATATTATTAATTACATACTCCATTTGCTAATACGGCAACATAACTGCACCTTAAAAGTTAAGCGCGGGCTTTGTATAAAAACCGGCCTAGCGCGAGTTGGAAAAATGGCAAAAGAAGGCACTGATCGACTGGCGAGTAAAACCGCGGTTTTGAAAACCGCGACGAGCCTGGCTCGTGGCTCGTTGGCACTGATCGAATAGTGAGATACGTAGTACGTAGATCCATTATTTAATTGTAACACGGACTGAGCACGTTACGAAGTAGTAGTTCAGTTTGTTTCCGAGTAGGTAAACAGCTCTTCTGGTGCACGTCTGTCCGAAAACTGACGTTACTGACGGATGGCTCGGCTCGCCGGTGGTGATCGACACGCGGTTTTGCGTAGCGAGCCGAGAAAAAATATAGCAAGACGACGAGCCGCGAGCCAGACTCGTCGGTTTTTAAGACCGCGGTTTTGCAGTGATCCACTGGCGAGCTTTACCGACGAGCCACAAAACCGTCGATTTTACTCGCCTGTCGATCACCCCCTTTAAATGTTTAGGTACTTTATTTGTTTTTAGTAATGTTGTTATAGCGGCAAAATAAATATATAATTTGTCGTTCTTAAGATACAGAGCCTGGCGACAGTTAGAGGAACAGACAGAATTGACCGCGAAGTCTCGGTAATAGGGTCCCGCTTTTCCCGTTTGGGCTGGAATCCTATAAAATATGTTACGTACTAAATTTTTTAAACAGTAAACAGTCAACCTGTATAAATTAATGCCTAGCTTTTTTATACTTATTTTTGTAACGGTCTTCGTTAGATATAGTTGGAAAGTAATTAGGTGTTTCTAACATAATCTTTATCAGCTTATTTACATTGTTTGATCGGTGAACTAATTGCCGTACTAAAAATAAATCACTGCAAGAAATCAGTAATTACTTTATCCAACCTAATTAGATGACGTAATATGCGATCTGATTAGTCATTTCAGAAACAATGACACGTTTTTCTAAAATCAACCTAAGTGTTGTGTCGTTATATGGCCAGTTGACAAAGGACTGTTTCCTGTTTTTGATACAGTTGTTTAGAAAAAGGAGCTGAGATTTCTGAGAAAGTCATAAATAAATTTTCTTAGACAGACTTGCAATAGTTGCAATGCTTTTTTCTATTCCTCTATAAGAAAGGTAATCGAATAAGTCGCCAGATGGTAGGTATAGGTAAGCTATCACACCACCCAACATCAGATGGGTTGCGAATGTGTTGGAAACCCAGAGACCTAAGTTGTAAGTCTCTTGTAACAGCAATTGTATCGGCTTTCTTAACCACCAAGCCGGAGCGCAACAGTACGAGCACTGCTGCTTAGCGGGTAAAGTTGCGACCCTCGGGTCTTGAAACTCTTGAGTCATCGCCATGGCAAACAACGGCATAAACCAATTGATTGGCCCATAGTGATAACTAACAAGCCGCCGGAGTCATGGTAGCCCAGCGGTTCGACTTGTGGCCTCTCACACAGAGGGTCGCGGATTCGGTCCCCAGGCTCGCACCTGAATTTTTCGGAATTTACGTATGATATCGAATTTGATATTTACCACGTGCTATTCGGTGAAGAAAAACATCATCAGGAAACCTACACACAACGACGAAGCAATTCTATGTTATGTGTGAAGTTTCCAATCCGCACTGGGCTCGCGTGGGAACTATAGCCCAAGCCCTTTCATACTGAGAGGAGGCCTATCCTCAGCAGTGGGACGTAATAAAGCGGGATGATGATGATGATGATGATGATGATGATGATGATAACTAACATAATTACGAATACTTTGTTCCAGGTAATCAGCGGTATCGCGGCAGAGGCGCCGTGCGCGCTCCACTGTCCCCCCAACGATCTCTGCCACAACGCGACTTGCTGCGGACCGAACCAGCAGGTCAGTTCAACTAACTCGACGGGAGAGAGTATACAGCTTTGTTGATATAGTGCATTCGCTTAGAAACGGTCGTAAATACAGACATAAGGTTGCACACCAATTTTAATTAAAGAAGTGTATTTATTACATGACGTTAGGCAGCGTATTTTTTTTTTTAGTTTTGTTTAGCAGAGTCAACAAACGTTTATTTCACTACAGTGGTTCCATTCCATACAAATTCCCAAATTACTTGCGCGTACGCATTTGTCTAGGCGGCGGGATCATTTAACGAGTAGCGGCACGCGTTAAGGCGGCGCAATGCGTCTGTTTCTAAGCGAATGGACTATGCTCCAACTCAGATGGGCGTATAGGGCCGTTCTGCGAATACCAGCGGGAGAGTTTTGCTACCAATGCTTGTGATAACAGCACTTGAAAATTGGGAAACAATTGTACTGTAACTGGAGAGTAAAGAATGGTCCTTTGCATTAAAAAAATATATATATATTGTCAGGAATGATGCTATGAAATGATTGTAAGTGGTCCCCAATTTAATTTATTCATTAGTTTCAAGTGCTGTTCTCACATTTTCGATTTATAAATTAGATCTCCGGGGTATTTGTAAATTTGTTCGAAAAAGAAAAGCTGGGAAATAAGTCAGCACTGGAAAGCTCAGTCTATTTTCACTTTCTTTTTTTTGGCCGTGGCATCCAGGACTTTAGTCCGTAAAGTCTTACTGAACAAAATATACTCGAAATAGTGAAGGACAACCGGCGCGACTCGCGTTTCTAGAACGAATTGCCTGCGGCCGATAAAGACTGTCAAAGTATGCTTCGAAGTAGATCCTTTGCTAATAAGTATCATTCTAGTTGTTCACTGGGCCAATGGAATTCATTTGTTTTTTGTTGACTACTCCCATACTTAATCTATCTTTTACAACATTATTCTTTCCGCTACTTACAATCCAACGTTAACAACGCTTTATGGGTGATGGGTATTTTATTTCATACTTTTTTTGTACATTTTTATTTTACTTTACTTAGCACTGTTTGTTTACTTTCAATTCCAGTTTTTCAGTTTAGAGACGATAAGGGTTCGATAACTTTTTTTCAAGGAGATCCGATCTTTGAAATGGGAGATGCTGGTAAAGCCGCCCCTGCCGAACTTGCTGCCCGGCCAAATCACTGGGGTCAAGATTTTATAGCGAATTTACCTGTTTTTTATACAAACGTTTGCTGCGGATACAGAAATTATGAATGATACTATTGTTACTGTGCCAAATTTGGATTGTGATATATGCAATGTAAAACGAATTATACAAAAAAATAGTAAAACTGTTATTGTATTCTATCTGGTTTTTATTTAAATTTGACTAACTGTGTGGTGATCTTTTGTTGGAGGCTTCGCAACTAACCTCATGTCATAGAAAACAGTAACCGTAACTGTATTTCAGCTTATCAAAGCTATAGAAGGTCACAAATGAATAGTAATTTCGCCAATTTGAGCGACTCGTGGATAGTAGGGTACTCAAACAGGAATAATTTAAAGCTATGTTTACCTGATCGATATCACTGCACTTATTGCCGTGCCCTTTAGAAAGTTGCCCACATTTAGTATGAAAACTACCCCATCGATGGTCATCAAATTACAGTTGGTTGCGCAATTTACTCATCCAACTTCCGAAGTATTGGCTATTCCTGACAAAGTAATATTGACCATTCACATTGAAGTGATCTCGGAACGTGAAGTATGTATATGAACTGTGTTTTAATCACACTCGCGTACTTAGTCGATTATCATAAACATCATCCATCTATTTAATAATTTGTCTCGGCGCTTCATTAACAAGTACTTCCTGCAACTCATTTTAGCTATTGTTTTCATTATATGTTGAACTTTCGATCCATTGAACGTTTGAAAAAGGTAGCCTATATGTATCCTGCCATACAATCAAACTTACTTTTAATGTATTAGCAATACAAAGGCATGCCATTTTTAAACGTCGTGCCTTGTCGTCCGTCATTGTAAGCGTAACCACAATTGCTTGTAACTGAGCATTTCTCAAAATTATTGCCTCGACATTTTTTGTAAGTTTATCCGCCATTTTTTTTGTAAAAATCACGAGCTCTTTTCATTCTGACAGGAGAAAATAAGTCTCCTAAAGTATTTTTTTCCTGACACATTACCAAGAGGATTTTTTATTTCTTATTAATAGGTAAATTAGGTTTATTATTTCATAATCATTTTTAGTTACGGTATATATCACTTATTCCAATTTTAGATAATCCTACACACTTATTCGTCAAAATCTTTAAACATAATCTCATAAATCTGAATCTTAAATCATTAGAGGAAATTACATTTTCTTATGGTATGTTTTGGACACTTTACTCATCCACTGGGATAGAAAGTGTTCAAAATTTTGCGTAAAAATACGAGTGGTTTTGACTAAAATGTGACTAAAATGGTTTTATACTGTCTAACGGTCAGGTCCATTCACTTACAAAAAAAAATTAGGCAAAATTTTTGAGTAATGCTCGCCTCGCAAGGTAGTCGCTGCAACATGTTTCGCGTTGCAGGAACGAACAACGCCCTCTCCCGCCGTGACGCCATACTTGTGTCGGCAAAGGAACATGGGCTCCCGGACCGAGTCCATGAATTCCAACATGGTGGCCGGCTCGCAAGGCGCCACTGCGAGGCACTTAGACGCCTTGGAGTGCGGGTGAGTTGTCTTCAACTTTTGTCTATACGCTGAGTATCTAACTTATACGTCGAGAATTTCGTGTTTGATACTAGGTTGAACTGTAGAACGATTTCGTAAGGAGCCTTTATGGTTCTATCATCTCTGTGGTTTCATTTGATTCTATGTTTAATATAATAAGCAAAGCGCCGACGCCGATGCGTTGCCAAAGCAGAGGTCTAAGATGTGAACCTAAATCTATTTGAAAAATTTGATACTGATTTCTGTTAGCAAACAAAATCGTGAAGCCATAAAGTTTTCTGAATCGAACAAAAAATATTAAGTATCCTATTGTTTTCAGTTGAGTAAAGGAGAGTAACTCCGTATGTTATTATTTTTCCTACAGCTATATCGCAGATTTATCTCAACATTAAGACGTAAACAATCACTATAGCCAATGGCACTCTAAAAACCTTTCAAACGATATCACCATAACAAAACAAGATTATACCTATTATGCTAAGAAAATACGAGTAATAAAGGGGTGTGTAATGAATGGTATAATTATTTTTTATATATTTTCATTGAATATAATAACATTTGATATAATTTCAAAGGATATAAT
>BHDV01069675.1:0-13586 GCA_005406045.1 Adoxophyes honmai | reverse complement strand
TGTTATTTGATTCAATAATTATATGAAAGGGCGTTATATCAACTAATATTATATGAAATATTTTTATAGCGGTCGTTACGCACCCGTAATAAAGACCTACGTGCTTCGCCATAACTTTAACCGTGGCGTTGTTAATCAAATTAAGCCAACAACTGTTTACTTCGCATCTTAATTATGAAGAAGTAAAAAGTCGTGTGGTGTCGAGTTTTGAATTCCATCTCCTTCCTCCCGTGGATATTGTAAGAAGTGACACAGGAAATCTGTACCAATATTATAAAGCTGAAGAGTTTGTTTGTTTGTTTGAACGCGCTAATCTCAGGAACTACTAGTTCGAATCGAAAAAATATTCTTGTGTTTGATAGACCATTTATCGAGGAAGGTTTATATATATATACCACCAAAACCATAGACCAACAAAAGGGTAGAAATATTGGAAAATGTGAAAAAAAAACTTATCTACGCGGACGAAGACGTGACACTGCTAGTAGGTTATTATCAGGGCCCGTAATTTTCATGCCGTTGACGTCAAATTGACGTCACGCTCCTTAAAGGGTGATCCCAAATAGTTTGATGGTAAATTATTAATCATCAGTTGTCAAACATTTTAATCATGTTTTTGTTTTTGTGATTGTATTTTTGTGACATACATAACATAACAAACAAAAATACGATTACAACACAGAAGGATTTTTATGAATATTGCATTACGTATGAATGTAAAGATGACTTAGATTTTCTTTGCATGGGAATTAATGCAAGAAGGATGGCGTGCTTCACGTTAGAGAGGAACTCTGCTTCCTACGTAATTACTGAAATGTGGTAACAATACAATTTAATAAAATGTATGTATAAAACAAATCAAATAGTTTTATTTACGTTTCACGTATCAAGTAGCTATTATTTATTCCATTCATTTGTACATGATTAAAATGATTGACAACTAATGATTAATAATTTACAATCAAACTATTTGGGATCATCCTTTAAGGAGTGTGACGTCATTTTTGTGTCAACGGCATGAAAGTTACGGGCCCTGGTTATTATAATTAGGTAAGTATGCATCAACCTGGATTTTGGAATACAGTTGTGACGATATGTGCCTTTTTTTTTCAGTTCTCTTCTGCCGACGCCCAATGTCCAAGACGGCAGGCTGGCTGTCTGACAGCCGCTCCAAATCGCTGCGATATCCTAAATCAATGTGGATAACGAACTACGAGTGACTATTGACCTCCGAGGTCCAAAATTTGTGCTAACACCAATATACGTCTTTGCGATAATGACTATGAAGACTTACTTATTTATAGGATGTAACTAAACTTTGTTCGATCCATTTTTGGACCATTTCAAGCGTTTGTCGAACATGCACCGCGCTAGTATTTTATCTATGAATTTCAGATGCACAAGGAAGTTATGTTTGATATTTTTATCTAAATATTGACATGGATCCATTTATATAACAGCTTTGTTCGGCAATGAACAGACCCGTTAAGGCGCTGCGCAGACGACAGACTTTTGTGCGATCGAGTCTGCGGAGCAATAAAATCTCTGAATGGCGCGCAGACAGTTTCCATTCAGAATTTTTATTGCTCCGCAGACTCGATCGCACAAAAGTCTGTCGTCTGCGCAGCGCCTTAGTCACCAAAGTGATTGTTTAATTGAAATAATGAAAACCTCAATTCAAGATTAACGTAGTAATTGAAGAGACATGTGAAAAACTATTATGCCACCAGGATTCTTCATAGTTCTCGTAAATGCATGTCTTTCGCTGAGAGTACGTGCTGGATGTGTTGTAAGTAAAAGATAGCTGTTGATTGCCAAAATACTTGTTATTTGTCGGATATTAGATTTAGTCTAAAATGGAGTTGTCGTCAGGCGATTGTTGTCATCTTTGTCGTGAAGTAAATGTCCTAATTTAGAACGCAAGGAAACGGGAGAATTGTATGAAATAAAACGAAGTAAAGAATCGTATCTTCCAAATTATACTTTATAAGTTTTTTAATAATCGTTGCATCGGATCTTTACAATCTTAACGATTGTTCTAATCGATTATCGGAATAATGAAATAATCTGGCAATTCGTGTTATATTTAAATTATAGATTATATTAGATGAATTTTCAAATTGTAGTCGGTCTTACGACATTAAATTCAATTTTTAATTATGTTTAGTATTAGAATTGTATTTTTTATCTTTTTATTGCGTTCAGATAAATAGGGTTGAACGATACAATAAGAGTACCGAAAACTTTATTATTATTGGCTATAAATTATGAGGCTGCTACCTATTTACCGCGCACGTTTGTATGAATTTATTATTCCCTTGTAATCTATACAAATAAATAAAAAATAGCCTGATTTTAAACAGTTTTTTGTACCGACATATGTAATTAAGTCTTTTTAAAAATTTTTGATCTGTCATATCTAAAGACCTTTTTAGTGAAACTTCGTTTATTTATATCTATCATGGTGGCGTAACAAAGGCTTTGTCCTTGTGTAGGTTTTATCTGTTATTATATAAATAATATGCAGGGTTCCATCAAATACTTTTCGGTTAAAGTTCGTGTGTATCATCCAGTAGATCCCTTTTGCAAACAGCATTTGGCACACTCATCAAGAATTCTCTTAATAGACTAGCAAACGGTTCCAGCGACAGGGTTCTACCTGGAGTCACATATAATATTGTCAAGCTACATCAACACGAAGAAAATTATAACTTTTTGTGCTGGTAATCGCATAGGCTTTCGGTATTAGATACAAGCTCAAGATCAGACCAGCGCCTTCTTTTGTTTGGTTACCATTCTAATTAATCGGATTAAATAAGCTGGTTTACATATTTTTGCAATATATTTTCATTACCAAGCAGGCGGGGCGAGATATGAAGACGTCACGACTCAAAAATAAAGATTGCACATCGACCTTGTCGACTAATTGGTGATGTAGAGCGCTGTCTCGTTCTCACCTACGTCGCGCCAACTGTCTCTTTCCAAAGACCGTTTAAAATAACGTCTCGTAATCACATAAGTCCTCGGCGCTATGACGTGTTACTTCCCCCCGCACCGCCTCACTCCCAGGAACGGTCGCACACGAGGCTGTAGGGCTATAAACTGCGAGAAACTAATTCGGTATGATTAGCATTGGAACCCGACAAACAAGGTCATTCACCTTTCAGCAGGTATGACGCGTTTCACCTTATCGTTATCATACATGGTAATTATTGTCGGTTGCTTTTACTTGCCTTTGTAACAACAAAGTAGCTATCTAATCCCTTTAACATTGACGAATAATACGTATTGAAAACATGAAAAAACTTTTCCTATCGGGTTACGAGGCAATTAAATAGCAGTCGTAACTGCTCACTAATCATGACCGCATTTTAGATTCTGATGTTCTTTAAATTCTCGAAGATATTATCGAACTGCCAATAACTATATGTATTGTACCTAAGTGTACTGATTATATACTGTTACAAACGTGATAGTTTTAGTTAAAATGTGCTCGTGTAATGAATTCGGATTGTGAAATCTTAGAAACAATTTGGTTTTCACGGATTTGTTGCTATTTCATCGAGATATCGTATTTTTTCCCGAGGCCTTTTTAGATCTCGCTGACTGTACATTTAGTTTTATAATAGCCTAAATATGTATAGTGAAAGCAATATGAAGTTTCCTACATTCGTAGATCGATATACTTTGACCAAAAATAGTGACAAATTTAAGAAAATAGTTCCGTAACAACGTGAGTAGCAAAAGACGTACAATTTATATTTACAATTTTTATCTAATTTTTGTATTAAAACGCTAGAGTAGTTCCAGAATTTCCACTTCTTAATGCAACATTTGTTTTCACTTGATCAGTAGCCGAGTTTTTTCATTGAAATGTCTAGAAGTAATAGTAATAAGAGAATTGCGTTTAATCTGTACCTAAAACATCTGCGCGTTTTTAGAAACAGTTGGAGCATAATTTGTAATTTGACTTATTTAACTAAACTATCTGTAATATAAAAACTGTTTCTTAAACTTAAAAAATGTGATCATATTTCTTAGGTTTAAGAGTAGGTGCGCCAGTGTGTCGCCTAGCGTTTAGTTTAAGTGTCCTAGGTGAGAAATGAACGGGTTAACATATGCAATAAATCTTTTAGATAGAAAAAAAAACGCATTTTAGTTCAAATACATAGCGGTAACACTTTGAAATCCAAAATCGCGTAGGTTTAAGATAATTTTATTATTTGTAGAGAGATTTGCTTGGACTAGGGAGCAGCACGAGTTGAGGAAATTGGCGTTCTCACAGATGTAATTTTACTTTCGCGTAACACGTTACATGTTCGGCAAATTCGTTCCATAATCGAAAAGTAGCAATTATTAATGAAAATATTACATTATTATTGATTTGAAGTTATCCTTATGAAAAGAGCCTTAGATATAACTAAAATTTTTGGGGTTAGCGTAAATGTCAGTTTATGGAAGTTTGAATGAACGAACTGCTTAGCTTACACTGTAGCGAAACTCAGTCTTTGCCCAGCCAGTTTGACACAATGGATAAATTTGCCAGTTTACTCTGTGCCTTAAATCGTATCATATCCATATACCTAGAATTAAATATTGGCTCTACTAATAAAAGTAATACACAGCGCTAGCGCATAGAGTAGCACATCGTATTTTTTTCTTTATTTCATGAGACCCAATTTAAATCCACAACGCAGATACTGTGATACATACAACTAAAGCAATATAATCATCGACACCCATAGCTGTTCTAACTCGTGCTGTTACCATAGCGAGGCATTTTATTTATATAACTTTTATATTGACGCATCCAAATAAACTAGACGTAGTTTAAATTATTATCATAAGCATATAAATGATATAACAGTGGCTTATTCGAAAATTTTCGAACATAACTTGGGCATTTTTCAAATCCGGACTAGATGTGAGTTCTTTAGTGATAAAATAAACCGATGTCAGGTAACATACCAAGGGTTAAGTATTGAATTAACAATAACCGCCTTTAAATTATTGCCTTGCACATGTTTATTGTTTTAGATTTTATTAAGTTTAAAATTATGTAGACAGATTACGTGTTAATTGTAAAACAGGACATTTCATGGTTGTTTGTTTGATAAAGCCAGGGTCACATCTGTGTCTTGACGAGTCTTGCAAACCTATTCGATTCGATGGCACATCTTGGATACAAGTGTGACTCAAGCTTTAGATACTAATGCGAACGACATTACGGACTGTCGCTGCTCAAATTATATATTTATTGTATTTATGTACAAATCGTAGGTTATTCAGGCACAGCCATTACGTGATACTGGGGCCGGTTGGATGGCATTTTATTGGCTTTCAAACCGTAAACAAACAAATCTGAGAGGGAACACACTGTCTTCTTTAATTCGATTCATGCTAACGATACGCAAGCTTAAACCTACAGCAGTTCAGTACGCGCATGGCATAGGCAACGTTCTAGGCAAGACGACTAAAGAAACTATTTAGTTCGTCACATAGTTTTAAAAAAATATACAGAATGTATTCCTATCAGATTGACTTATAAATAGTGAGTAGTGAAAAATATCGCCAGTAAATTGTCGTCCAACAGGTCCACAAAAGGGTTTTACCTATATGAACTAAATAGATTGTTTGCTTTGTGATGTTGACAATGATTTGAATGTTAGAGGAATATGTGGAATTTTCACAGTTAATAAAAATATGTATTAAAACGCATGTTTTATTGTTTACAAAAGTTCTGCTCCTTATAGTGGTTAAGTGCTCATGTGACAAATATAATAAGGACTACAATTTTCATACATATAACTTACATTAACACAGTTTTTCAATGACAGTTTCTAAAACTGTCATTAATCTTCACACTATTAGCTATTAAGCTATTATTCAAAAGGTCGATTAATATTCTTACAACACTTATAACAGTACATATCTAATTATCGTCTTATTCAATCAAGAGATATTTTCCAATGTATGTAATAGTTTTCGCTTTTGAACATTTTCCAAAGAGTAGGTAAGTAAATAAACTTGAAGTGCCTAGTCAGGACTTGTGCCCTTTCAAGCGTCTACTTGCCGCGCTGGTACAAAAACGCCGACGGAGTGCGTACCGGTATCAACCTGGACTCTCCATTGACTGTACCAACCACCCAGTACTCCCTACCGTTGATGATCTGCCTCTTCGACTTGCCCGTCATTTTGTAGCGAGAGTTGTTCCCGAATAAAGAGTCATACGGCGGCGGCCGGCTCTCATCGTACTGGAATCTCCTTGTCATTGCTGCATTCCTAGTAGCTTTGGACTTGCTATCGCCGTGCATGTTTTGCATCTTAATTTTGACGTAACGTCTTATCATCATCTGGAAATAGTTAGGTCACTGTGCTTAATAAAAGGCAATAAGAGTGCAGTTCGTAAATTGAACCTGAAGGGCGAATTTGATATAGAATCACGAGTTGTATTTTAATGCCTAATTATGTACAATCTCATACATATTTCACAAAATATTTGAAAAAATGTGCAAAGATAACATCTATACACGTAGGTACAAGAATTGGCAAAAATTGCGGTAATATGGAATGTCATAAAACCGTCTTCCAACCTATCCCATCTATTTTTGTAGGTAGGTATACTGTTATTAAATTGGGTGGCAATTTAACTGTGAGTTACTTCATAGGAAGACTTTGCCATCGTTAACTACGTATTTATTAAATTAGCGCGGCATATGCTAACTGCTACAGGGCTCTACCAAGATTTATTTATCTGTACTTACCTCTCCAACGAACACCGCGATGGCCGCGGCCAGCCCAGTGACCATAATCATATAGGTCATTGTAAGATCGCTGTTCCTCAGTTTGCGGTCCTTGGACTGCAAGTCCAGCGGGCATATCTTGGTGCTCGGCAAGTCGCGATGTTCTAGAAACTTCACTATCCCGGATTGTAGGAGATACGTGAGGCTGGAAATAAACAACTGACTAAAGCCCTGTCGAGAAACAAGCGCGTATTGGAGTACATTGCTTCTTCACGATGCGTCGTTGTTTTATTAGCGTGACAAATGCAGCAATGAGCTGTAAAACGCGTTCAAATTCGCGGCGAATTCGCCCCTTCTATATAGACAGGACTTATGTATGCATTTAACCAAACGAGAAAAAAAATAGTCTCGGTCACTCTTTTAAAGTCACTGTATTACTCGAGAGAGTGAATAAATTTTTCATTTGAAAAAAGCGGGAAAGAGTAACCGAAAGGCAAAATTTTGTTTTCGTTTTGTGGGAAAAATTCCAATATAGAGGTTATATTTATGCAACTGATCTTTGAAACTTTGTTAGCGCGATGTAGAAATTTTGGCAGTTGATGTAGATTATGTTTGAAGTTCTACTACTCGACGATAGGTGGCGCTAGGGTCGCTACAGTTTGATTAAATCGACCCATATAGATTTACAATGGTAATAATTCCCTGAATGTTGGTGATTCAAGTGGAATTATGAAGTCAGGGTATCATAACCTTCGTCATTAGTTTTCAAATTCTGGTAATAGTGGTAATTACCATCTCCCATCGTTCTAAAATTAATTAAATATCGACTACCTAAACCTTTTTAACGACTCTACCTTTTTTTAATAATCGTACTTACACAGGATCAAACAAGGGTTTCAGCTTGCTGCCTCTTGGGAAAGCGAAGCCTCTCAGCTTCTCCATAAACGGATGCGGGGCTACGACGTATGTACACCTTGAAATAAATAGTTTTTTTAATCCAAATTGGTCAAGTTGCATTGCCTGACATACCTATTAAGGGAAGAGCTCATATGTGGTTAATTATGCCCTTATAGGTAAATAGGAATATTTATGTGGTGATATCACTCACTTCTATTAGGATTTGCACGTTCCGAGCGTTAGCAATTTAGCCTGAGTGGTGTCGGGTTTAAAATAACACCTCGATATTTCTTTCGTGGATAAAGTAAGAGGTGACTAAAGAAATAGGTTAAGGCAGGGGTTCCCAAAGTTGTCTGGGCTACGACCCACCAAATACAGGTTTACAAAATTGAGACCCATGAATAAAGGACTTTACAAATAACAAACGAAGTATTTATACTTTTTTTATTACTTATTTAAAAAACTACCAACTAGTTATATCAACGGGAAGCTTGAAATTGTTTCCTATGTTTCGGCATCACTGTTAACATCAACTTCAACATCAAATTCAGAGTTTCATTAGTCCAATTTATAAATTCCAGTATTTAGTTTTAATGTCCACCGTATACCTAGTAAAAGGGAGAAGGACTTTCATAGCTTCATTCACTGGCCATCGGCTCAGTCATTCAATGTGCCGATCTATAATAGTATTGGCTGGGCCCACTTAATATTCTCTCGCGACCCATAGTTTGGGAAACGCTGGGTTAAGGTATATTTTAGGCGATAGGCTAGCAACCTGTTGTCACTGTTATACCTGCCAACGTAAAACCTAAAAATATGCAAGTGGCTACAAAACATAAAATAGTCAAGTTGCCTATGGAGCGTTTTGTGCGCTCTGCCTATCCCTTTTGGGAGTATAAGCGTGATGTAGCGCTATGTAGAAATAGGCCAGTTCTCAAAATTTGTCTCTGTCTACCCACTAGCCGCTCCTGAATTGACCCCGTGCACCACAGGTTCAGGATTTCTCGCCCTTTCCCCATGACTAATTAGGCTGCAGCCTAGAGCGCGAGGATTGGGGGAGGGAGGCTGAAATCGAGTCTAAGCATGTAGGTACGGTTATTCTAGCATCATTGCATCTACCCTACATGATCAGTCGCTGCCTTTTCTGACGGTACCAGCGCCATTCCCTTCACTATCGGAGATTATACCTGTCTGCCTCTGCCACTCCGCTTTTCGTCTTCCGAACATAGTCCCCGTACATGAGATGGTCAATCGCCGTCTGTTCTTTCACAAGAACAGCCCCTCCGGCTACCATCGGCAGGAATTGGCGGTCTGCATTGACTGAGGGGAACTGCGCTCGCCCGTTGGCTACCATTTTACTGAGGTAGTACAGATCTGAATCCACCTAGAGAAATTGAATGAGAAGTTATTTGGGGTGCTGAATTTTAAGTGCAACTGCATTGTTAATATCTTGTTTTTATTTATTGTTGAATTCTATAACAGACACCAGAATTGGTATAGGTCGCGCGGAGATTTAAGATCGCTCGGCAAAAGTCTTAGAGGACAGACCCTATAGAGAGTCAATGTCATTGGATTAGTTCGAAGACGATTCCGACAAACCATGGCAGCGTTTGCTGTGCTCTTATTTGCCGGCCCAAGATCGCGCGTAACGCATTAGTGGCTTTTTCCTCTAAGGTTATTGGCTCTTTACAATTTCTGTGACAGTTTGTAAGTGGTAATAAACTAACGGTTTGTGGAACTGGGTGGCCATCATTGTTTCTCTAGTTGGTCTGTCCTCTATGGCAAAAGTAGAAGGGGTATGCGCAGTAATCGATTTTTAGGTCTCTTCGGTGTCTGAGAAGCGAGGGGGGTGGACGGCGACAAGTTTACAATCAGCCGCACTTCACCTCCCCTATGTGCTGATTACCTCCACTAGGTTCGCTGACCGATCTTAAACCACCGCGCGACTACATAATTTACTAACTGTAAAGTGTACCTAAAGACAAGGCTTTCCGAAATAAGAGCTAAGTAATAAATGTTATTTTATAACCGTGGTAGTTAAGTTATACGGCGCCATCTACTGAATCTTTATATCTACTAACCATTGTCTGTTTGAAAGTAGAAACAAATGTGTTCTCTTACGTCAGTAACAGTATACTGGACAGTGCTGCCCTCTGGTGCGACCCAGCGATAGTTCTTCTTGAGTATGTCCTGAGGATTCTCAATGTCCAGGGTGAATTTGGACAGAGTGAGAAAGGCAGTCAGGTTCGCCGTATAGAACGCAGACAGGAGTATGATAAAGAGCCACCATGTCGTGAAGAGGACCCGTGTTGTGTCTAAGAAAAAGAATGAATTAAGTAGCTAGAAAATGGAAAATTAATGATGATGTATGAAAGACTCCAATAGAGAGATCTCTCTTCAGGCAGATGTTATGCAACCAATTTTCGAAACTTCGTTAGCACCATACTTAGACCACTTTTAGCTAGGCAACTGATGACCGTAGTTGTCTCCGCGCATCTTGAATTAGGAGCACATACAAATATTGAAGTAACGTTACCTAATTAAAATGCTTGTGGTACTTAACAATTAACTTGTTTTCACTAGATTTTGCCATATGAAGAGTTTTAACCAAATCTCATGGTCATAAAATAACAATGTAGCTCTACCATACAAAGTACCTATACATCCAAAAACAACAACGTGGTGTTAGAAGTTGGGAGAGGCAAAAACCATGGCCCTCGTACTTATTAACCGGTAGTTGGGCCTTGTATTCCAATCGTGAGGTACGATGAATTACAACATCTCCCACCTCCATACGACAGAAAGAACAGTTTGGTAACCACATGAGCAACGGACTAGTCTTCTCTACTCTGCTCATGGGTGTAGCCGCACTGGGGCAAGCTGGGGCGCTTGCCCCACCCTGGCTTTGACCTGTAAGGTGCCTAATTAGACAAAAAAAACCGGGTACAGTTTATAGGTTAGTTGACTGCTGCGCCACCCTGGGCCTAAAGTTGGCTACTCCAATGGGTTCTGCTCACATCTTTCGCAGCCTCTAAACGGCGACCTGAGAGGAATGGGATGGCGGACGGTTTAGGGAGAGCACTCAATACACTTTATTCCCTAGGCAAATAGTTTATTTTCGCGTGATCTGTTTGTTTGTCGTAAACGAACTCGGCGACTATCACGTACGCTCCTATCTCGGCCAAATCTCATTCATTCTCGTCCCAATTCTTTGGCAGTGTCGTAATTCTTTATTAAAATAATCAACGTACCGTAATTCTTTCAAAATACCGTTCAAATTTGAATAAGATAACTGAGTAAATATATTTAGATTAGTAGAATTACAGTCCCCGGCTTCTAATTCGGCAAGATTCGTCAGCGCACACGTCGTTTTTAGGTATCTTTGGTGACCTCCGCTACTCCAACACCTTGCTATACCGGCGTACACTGCAGCAGCCAAAATATCGTTATTGAGGTTCGATGGGTCAATATCTTTACTGTTGACCGTACTCTGTGTACCTAACCTACTGTGTGTAAAAAAAGTCTGAAAATCGCCCTCAACTTTCTACGTATCTAAAGGACGAATTAAATAAGTAGGTACATACAAATAGGAAAATTATAATTATACTTAGTTAGTTCTGTAATGTTTGTCACTCTTCTCTGTCTATGTGTAGATCTAGCGAAATTAACGGTGTAAATGCTAGTAAAGCTTATGCGCGACTGTTGGAGTATTCAGGTATTTCACATAGCGAACATGCATTACAATTTTATTGTTGATACGTCAACAATGTGGTAGATTACCAAGAGCAATGAATAAGTAAATGGGTTATTTTATTATATATTTATAAAACATACATGCATCATACATGGACATCACGCCTGTATTTCTTAAAGGGTTAGGCACGGCACACGAAACGGTACATAGACAAAACCATGACTATTTCACGTTTCGTGGCCACTTCAGCATACTTTTCTAGGTTTTGAGTTGGCAGGTAAAAAGTAAGCACATGTATTTTTCTCCATTTGAAAAAGAGAACGGTATTTCATACTCCAAATAAATAAGTAGCTAAGTATTCTCGATATAAATTGGAAAAAATATATAATTACGGGACCAGTGACCACCGTATGTGCGTCGCGTCTGAAAAAGGTACGGAATTTGTTTTTTTTTCTGGTTACTTTTTGGAATCGTCCTGTGTCCTGTACTTATATAAAGCCAAAATCTCAACGTAAAACTATTCCTGGTTGTCGAACCACGTAAACAGATATACCTACCTACCTGACCTGCGTTACACCAAAATTATATTTCTACGCTCTATTGAAAAAGATTAACGACGTCCAAAACCTGTTATTTACACCCATTCTTTACAGGTTTACAAACATAACATAATAAATACTTTCAACACAATCACATGGAGTGTGGTGGTGATAGATGGTTTCCATTAGGAACGCGTCGATACGATCGCATATTTAATGCCACGTGTCGCAATAAAATAGATTGTGTCGTGCTGATGACTTTCGGACTATTACTGTGGTTAAAATTACAGGTTTACATTGTAAATTGAAGATTTTGAAATTTTTAAATTAAACTGCAGCTGTTCTTTTTTAGCCATTCGCGTAGGGTTGTGTCTAGGTTTATTTTATACAATAATCTCACGGTATTTACTTACGTAACTTTGATTTGGTAGAACAAAGTACGTACTTAAACTCTTAAACAAAGTTTCAGTATTTTTTTTCAAGACGTATATGCTCTTAGACATGAATATACGGGAAATACTTCAAAATAGAGAGATCTCCCTACAGGTAGACGTTGTTCCCGGGTACTAAAGTCCGCAGAGAAAAAGTTGTAAGTTGTATTTTTGCAACCGACTTTTGAAGTTTCGCTAGCGCGATGTAGAACAATTTGACAGTCGATGACTTCGATGATGTGTAGCAGACGTTTTAATACTCGACGACAGATGGCGCTAGGGTTGCTGCAAATAAGTAAGATACTAAGTTTTTTTTTCAGTAACACAGCAACATCGTTTAGGTAAAATCACTCGAAGTCGAGGCAGAACTCTCAGTTTATAATTGCTGAAATTACATTGCAATGTCTTTGGTTCTGAAATCATTCACCGTTGCTGTAATTTGAAGCATTGCACTGAATTACACATTTTGACTTCTAGATGATCTTTCACCATGCCTGTAACCCTGCTGTAGGATTAGCACGGCAACACACTTTAGTCGCCTCGCGCGCGGGATAGACTAAAGTACCTGTCATTTTCTGACGTCTCTAGTTAGACAAGGAAAGGTGCTTCCTTGCTGTGCTAAGCCGGCCCTATTACAAATACACCTGACAGCATCTAACTAACAACTTACTTGCTTCAGGCGCCAAAGTGGTGCCTTGCTTGATGAAGGCCCCGTACACAAACCAGAAGCTTGGCGACAGTGGGATGTGACTCTCGTCGTCTTTCACTAGTTTTGATCGGACGTAGGTGAGGAAAGTGATACAAGGGCCGTAGGATAACACTGCTGCTAAGATCAAGTACCTGTGGATAAGAAGACAGTAGATAAATGAATAGGTACTAAGGAAATAATAGGATAAGGTATTTATTTTAGACGACAGGGTAGCAAGCTGTCACTATGTAAAATCCAAAAAATATGCTAGATGTGGTTACGAATCGTGAACTAAACATAGGTTTGAACTATGTAGCGTTTCGCTGTTCAAAGAAGGTGAAAGATGAAAGCCCATTCACTCTAGGTTCTTTTAATTCAGCGCGTCATTGATTGTACAGATGTAGTGAGAAACTATTTTCCTTCGTAAATGTTCGGAAAAGTTCGTATTTAGGTATCGTTTTCTCTCAAATAGCTTCGGTGCCCATTTTAAAAGGAATTCATTCCGTAAAATATATGGTAAATATCCAGTTTTAAATAATAATTGTAATTGTTTTAAGGTGGTTGCTCTTCCATACTAATTTCCATGCACATTCC
>BHDV01069672.1:229785-247797 GCA_005406045.1 Adoxophyes honmai | reverse complement strand
TACAGCCGAATTGAATACCTCCTTTTTTGAAGTCGGTTAAAAATGACGCATCCCTCTGCTTCTTGCTTTGTCCTACCAATCAGTGACATGACAGCCAGTGGAATGCCTCACGCGCCACTTGATCAAAGATTTTCAAAAAATCTACCTACTTTTTACAGCAATATCGAGTTATCGAGGTAACATCACGCCTGTATTCCCACATACCTACCTACCTAGGCTACAGCACAGAAACGTTGCATTATCAAAACCATAACTGTTTAAAGTTTTGTAGCCACTTTCAGCAGTCCGATTCCAAAACTTAATTTACTAAATTTAAAGCTAAAAGCCTTTTCAATTCTAAACAAACGCTAGTGTGCTAAAGCCTCTGGTATTCAACGTTAAGGCCCATCGCCCACTGACTTTTTGCAGCGATATAGACTCGCGTCTCTGCCAAAGCGCTTTCGTCGCATTTGAGGGCACACAGCTAGCGATCGCATCGCGACTATCGCTACAAAGTCACCTTCACACCAAAAAGGGCCCTAAAACTTACACGGGTGTGAAATGGGTTCTCCAAGAAGAAGTACTTACTAGAAGACTGTGGAAATAAAACTACATTATAATTGTTAACATTTTATTAGGAGGCGAAAACGAGCAATAAGTTTTTGGATAATTTTAATACAAATCAATTGTGAATTTGTATTACGTGTCGTAAATCGTCAAGTTTAATCTAACAAATTACAGTACATATTTAAGATTACAGTAACATGAACAAGAATAATATATGAAGGTAGTAGGGTACCATTCAAGTAGGCGTGTTCTTTAACAGCCTCTAAGTGGATAACTCTTCAATAACCGCTACCTGTTGCCGCGCCGCCTTGCGATTACGTATTGACAACAAGCAGCTTCCCCAAACTAGGTGTGGTCCGGTGGCAAGACACAAGGAAGGATGCAAAAGCAACACCGAATCATGATTTCAAGTTAATAAAAATGCTCAGTAAAATGGCATCTAGGCTTTTGCCTGGTCAATTTCAACTTACATACAGCAACATGTCAAACTATACTTAGGTCTCTGGGAAAGATATTTTGAGTGAATATTGATAAAACTGGTAGCACATGATACATGGTGCGGGTGTAACAGGCTGTCCCGCGCCGCAGCATTACACATCGAACATTTAACAACGACATCCTCGTACCATCAATGAATGGATTATTCTTTCAAAATACTTACATTAGGGAAACTTGAAGATAGAACAATTATTTATGAACTTACGTGTAACTAACATTAGATCTAGGTATTGTCTTTTGTATGCCAGAAATGTGATACAATGGGGTCCATTTGCTATATGATGGCACTATCAAACGAATTGATGAGAAAATATGTTCAATATTACTGCAACATCAATATCTGGACAAAAGTGAAATATGACGATTTAAGATCTTATTCAATAAGTGCTATTATTACAAGTACGTTTAACAATACTATTTAATAGAGGCCATGAAGTAAAATTACTAATTATATAGGTATTTTTGGTATAAATTATGCAAATTAACATAGTTTCAAAAGGTATTAAATTATTATGCGAAACGATACAAACATGAGTGAGTTGTACGTAATATTTTCAAGTAAAAACACGGCTTAGGAAACGGCACCAACAGCACGATATCTAACGTTATCACAATGACATTATAATATGTTTATATTATACTTCGCCAATAGAACATCAAACATCGAAACGCCATGAACTCCAGGCAAGATTGCAACAACTCTTACATCTCCATTTCTCATAATTAAGTATAAGTATTACATACATTGTATACATTCTCCATTTAGATAAATAATTACCCGCAAAGATATAACTATAAAATCTAATCTCGTAATGTTAACTAGTATTATATCATACTTCTAAAACATGTCCTGTGCTTTCAATGAGGGTTCCAAGTAAGGTGACAACGCATTAAACTAATCATACTTTAAAAGGCAATACTATACAAACGTGAGAGCGCATCTACAAAAATAGATTCACAATCAATTAACTAATTTACAGACATTACTTCAAAATATCACTTCTCGAAATTGTTGCTGCCAACAGACAGCGAGTTCGCTTCGCTCGCTCAACCGATACGCTTGCTGCCAGTATTGCTTTCTATTCTGGTGCTCCATCATTACTCTAAACATTACCGTAAGCCTAGGATACACAGGTCCTGGTGGTTCTTCATCACTCATGGTAATATTAAGGTGCTCTAAGGGGTGGGAACACTTACACGCAAAACTGGTTTCACCCGGCGAACCGTCCTAGGCTTGCTTCTAATTATTGTATTACACTTCCGTACCAATTGACGGAAGTTAAATGTCTGTTACCTTTACTCTCATTCTAGTAATTGGCTATGGTTGGTAGATTGCCAAACTTGGCCACGTCTTGGAGTATTAACATAACACAAACGCACCATAACATAGTACATAAATTTAAACTAAACATACTTACTATAAGTCCAACTTCAAAAAAATAGAATAATTGATGGCCACTTCATTCATTATAAAAAAATAACTTTGCAGTCCAACCTAATATTCACTTGATTCAAATTATAGATAATTACCAAAATAATAATTTCGGATCAATTTATCAGTCTAGAAATCAAATTTCAATGCTCAACAGTTGATTCTGTAAAAATGAGCTTCTTAAGTAGCATATCTTGGAATGATTAATAACTTAAGCTAATAATCAGTAAACTGTGAAAAAAACTTGGAAGACGGGGCAGAATATGGTTTACATAAAATCAAGGCAACCAGTCCATAGATCAAATAATAAAAAAATATCTGGAGGGATAAAATACTTCATTACCGTAACATTGAGCTTTTGACACAGTAACAGACGAATTAAAGAAGTCATCTACATAATACTGTGTGATGAATCGTAAATCGTAACAATTTGTCATCGACATTAAAGTGCAACACATGTTTGTCGCTGTAGTTGCGGACATTTTCCTGCGGCATGCTTGGTGACAACCAGTGGCACTGTACAATATAATATTCAACAGAGCTTTCGATTTCAGACTAGTCTGGACCTAAAACAGGTTTTGGTAAGTCGATAATTAAGATTTCGGATCCTTCGGCCATTAAGCGGAAACTACGGCCAAAATCGAAACACGCAGCTCTATTTGTTCATGTTTCATAGGTACTACAAAAGTATCTTTTTGCAGCGTTCATGCTTGTTTTCGTATGATCTTATAAGGGAATTTTGGTTTCGGTCCCTAAAGCCTGACTACGCAAACTAAAGTACCTAACGAGTCATAAACCTTCATTGGGTAATCTTAGTTACATTCTGCGTTTAATTCTTTCTATAACTCTCTTACGCGTTGGTTAAAGCCCGCATAGTTGTTACTGAAAAATGCCCTCAACATATGGGTGAAACGTGTGTTGCACGCAGGACAGTGGGACAGCAAAGGGGGGTGTTTACATGTTGGGCAAGGGCACGGTGATTTGCACATAGCTGATGGGGAAGTAGCCAGTTTTGCCGTTGACGGAGCCCTCGAACCAATTGTCGTCCACCTTGTTGATCAGTGTAATCACGTCGTTTTCCTGTCGGTACAATAATACATTGATATCACAAAGATTCGGGATTGGTAGATTGCAGCAGGACGGATATTTATTAATTAGCTCGCGATCAGCACCGGGTTGTCAAAGAAATGGATTTCATTCTGCGAATCTTTTCCTGTAATTTCGAGGGGAGATTAGTTCCAATCTGTAAAAATAACGCAGTGCTGATCGCGAGAGGGTAAATTAAATAATTTGCCTGGGGAATCACGATAAATCTGTTTTGTGTTTTGTTAATTGGTCGACTTTCCTTAAACTTAGCTAAGCTAGGTAACAAGGATATAAATCTAACACAATATATACAACATAGGTATCGCTGTCAAACTGAGCATCTAAATTAAAAGATGCCATCTATCCCGCTTTTTGCGTTAAAGGTAAACAAGGTAAGAGCTTTAATTAAAACAAAACTTAATTGATTCCTATGTGTAAGGATAGTTATCCATAAATTTTGTATAGGTGATTTTCGTTACACAGAGTAAGATATTGCGATTTTTTTTATTAACGCTTAATTTATGTATAACTTTTTTGGAAACTATTCAGTAAAGACGAGTAGGTATTAGTCTAAGCAGAATACTTAGTACGAGACGATTAAAAACCGGGAACCTACCTTGAATCCCAGTTCGCCCTGGTTCTCAGGGTCGAAGTCGTAGAGAGCAGTGCAGCAGGGGCCCTTGGGCGGGGCGACCGGCGTCCGCGCCGGCGATTTAACCGGAGACGGGAGCGGCGACGCTGCGCCAACGGTACGGTTAGTGAGCGTCGCCAACAATAAAACTAAGTGCGGCAATGCGAAGAATGCACATAGAATAATACCTTTTCATTGTGCATTCTGGGGCCTGTTGCAAATCTTTTTGTGACTGTTAATATTAACGGAAATCTCGTATCTCAAATAACATAGACTTCTGCAAGTTGTTATGCAGCAGGCCCCTGGTTGTAGCGTAATGTAGGAACAGATAGTGACTGCGCCAGTTGCAGTTGCCTAGTTAGTTTATCTCTTGGTATACAAGGTACCTTGGTATAATGGCTCGCTCAGTCACTATCTGCCCAGTGTCAATGCAAATAGGAACGTATAAATAGGTAGCAATAGACAAACATTTCTAATTTCTTTTGTCATGATTGTTCTCTACGAGAGACTCAATAAATAGTAGCTCTACTCCACAAACACTGGATCTCATAAATTGTTTCCAAAATAATTGAAATATGCTGTACAATTAACCAGTTCCCATTTAGCATTAACTGACTAAAGCTTAGTTACAAACGTGTTTCAAATCTAAGTAATAAAACTACACGAAACACTAACAACTACCTGAAATATGTAAAATTAATGTCCAACACAATAAGAGCGTAGATTCTAACAGTTTTGTAACCAACCTTTTTGCTCATGAAGCAGCGTCAAGCGTGATCTATCTATCGACTTTCTGAAGTCGGAAAATTGTCTATTAAGTATGACGTAATAAAAATTATTAACGATGTTAAAACAAATTTTGAGTAGCTTGAAGTAGAGCGCTTCAACGATAGCTCATGCGATGTAGAAGTTACAGTCAACATTTTGTATGACGTTGTATGAATAACTAACGATAAATATTCTATCAGTACTAACTCTCAAGTGTCACAAATGTATGACTAACTTAACTAGGTAGGTAGTAGGTAGGTAGGTACTTCTTTAGATGCACTATAAGGTGTTAGTACTAACACAATATCTATATTAGAAGCTATGTTTCTCGGCATTTATAGACCCAGTTTAGTAGGCCAAGCAACTCTCTTGCACGTTGCATGTAATAGAATCAGGGCGATCAATAGCACTGCACATTTCGGTGGCGCAAACTGCACATCTAAAATTGCTTTCTAGATCTCTTACTCAAATTCTATGGCAACGCACAAGCAAGAAATTAGCCCCTTGGAAAAGGGGCTTTATCTACTAAAATGAATGATTGCGACATGCACAATGAAAACAGATGACATGACAAACGGAAAACACTATTTGAAAAACAAACGAATATCAAACGAACACTAGACAGTAAACCCAACACGCGAAAATAAACTAAGGAAGTAGTAATGTTTTGAATGATCAGGTTTTTTTGGCCTCATTTAATACATGTTTTAAAAAATTACTTTAATGTACCTGATTTAGTTTTGTCTTAGGTTTAAAAGTTGAAGTGATATTGACAAATAAAACATTTTTATTTTATTTAATCCTATTTTGAACAGCTGGTCTTTTTTTTGCATTGCCATTGAGGTGGTGTCTCACTCGGCTTAGGTTGTTTACTAATACCTATACATTTAACCTAATCAACAAAAATCTAACTTAGACACGAAATTTTTTGCTGACCTTAATTTAAGCCAACTGTCATGCATGACATCCATCCTCGACACGCATACGAATTTCAAGTCAATCGGACCAATCCTTGAAGAGAGAGAAAAGAAGGGTCCTGGCTGGGTTTTATTAATATTATGTTGTCATTTGACTTACAGAAGTAGGTACAAACAATTTTTGCTGAATCTGTAACGGGGAAGTGAATCATTGCAAGATTTCATTTCAGAAAACAGAGATACATCGGGACCGATGAAACTTAATAAAATGTTAGGTAATAATGACAAATATGTAACCAATAACCTTACGATGGTTTTGAATGGACTTGTTTACGTAATTAGCGCAATATTAATAAAAATATTGTTGAAATGCGTAATAATATCGAACGAAATAAAAATGAATCTAAGTATAAAGCCAACACTAGAAGTAAAAGTAAGTCTGGTGAAATAATAATCTAGCTTATCCGGTTGAGTACTTTTTATTTCATGGATAACTTCGGATTAATAAAACTAAACAAACTTCTAATTAGATTTTATGTATGGTGGTTTTATGGTGATGTAATTTAACAAATAACGCAGCCAGTCGAGAATACAATACATTAATAAACGTTTTCTTGCTCGTAGTTATCAGAATAATATTAAGTTTCAGCAAGAACCAAGAATTTTTATTGCACTAAGTACTTATCAAACTAAAGCAATAGGCATTTATTAAAGCATACCTCAAATGTAATCTTATTCAAAAAGACTGAACGAAATGATAGCGAATTCCTAAATGAGTCATGTCAGTCAAACTATTTCATTTAAGTGGTGCAATCTGTACATATGTACCTACGTATATGATTCTCTACAACACTCAAACCAAGTTCCTTAAAAAAGTGCGAAACTCTCTTTCTTAACTTCTCGAGGAAACTCAGTTTCTCGGGTCTCAGACTTTACTGGGACACAAGAACCGCTAACTCAGTAGCGTAGAGTAGTGAAGAGGAAATTGCAGGAAAATTGCATCTCTCATGTGTCGGACTTGCTCTATTAGCCATATTCATAATGCGTTACCACATGGTTACCACTTAATATAGTACAAGTACTGATAGAGAAAGTCAGTGCAAGTAATTCACCACATTCTCACTTCTCGGAGAAATCAACTGCACCAGATATGAAAGGCTGTTTTCACTTTGATTACTGCGCGTGAGAGTTTATCCAACTGCCGTTAAGTCGAATAGAAGATGTAATAAATAATAACTGGCAACCGCAGTGATCAAAGAGTCAGAAGCTTATTGTTTTGCATTAGTAATCCTCGCAATCTAACGGAAAGCAAAGGCTTCAACTTGGCAAGCATCTCGACCGACTGCGTCACCTATTCAAATGTGTCGTGTGTTTACCGTTGTTAGAGCGAGCGTTGTTCCCGCCCGGGAAGAGCTCGAGGTTGGACGGCGGCTTGTGCTCGGGCGAGCTCGCGCGCGACCCATCTTCTCCAAAGTCGCGTTAAATAAATGCAGCTCTTAGTGTACCAGTTAACAAAATGTCTACCTTACTACTGTGTTATGGGTTATGGGCTAGCTGACCGGGTGTACCGGTAACCTATCGATGTTCCAAAGTTTTATTTCCAAACTCACAAGGTGTCCCCATTAATAAAGACAGAGGTTTTTCTGTAGGCTATTGCCGATTCTGCATCAAAGGGTGAGAATTGTTTTTTATGCAGACTGATCTTAAAATTAAACTGTTACTTTCAAGGATGTTAACTACATTAATCGTGTTCTTTTAAATGAATATTTTTTAATATATTGGAAACAGAGCTTAGAAATGTTACCTATATTTATAGAAAGATGGTTTTGTGTAGCAATTATGTCATCTGACTTCTGAATCGTGCATGTCAATTCGTTCGTCTGTATGGCAGAACATCGATCAAATCTACAGGCAGCATAGATAAATGAGTGGTCGAGACACTCAAAATCATATAAAGCGAATCATGCACTTTTAAGTGATTTTGAGAACCTTGATCGCTTAGATACGATGGCCGTAGAGATAGAAGAAAAGTACACATACTCTACTCGCTTTAAGAGTAAATAACTTTGAAAGTATTTACCGTTTTGAAGAAAACTGTAGAATAGTTCGAGATTAAAAAGGGACATAAAACACTCATTCATTGAAGATACATACAAAAACATAAATAAACCTTTTGAATCTGACATTACTCTTGTCAGGAAACATTTTTTGTATGTATCTTATTATCATCACCATTTAAATCATACGCCGCTGTATCTCTGCTCAAATAACATTATCATTCTAGTCATGAGGATAGATTACAGCTACGATTATGATTCAAACAGTGTAACTTTGTTTTGTGATATTTTTTAGTTCTTAATTTATGGGATGGGCAAGGAAGGACAAGGAATGAATTTCCGGCAACCTGTAAAAAACAACTGGTCACTGTACAGCTTTCCACCTCAAACCGTTAAAAAAATTTAGTCACCCCGTTTTTTTAAATTTTTGTTCAGTATTTACATTGAGAATTACCACGTATTTTTTATTTAAATGTCGCGAGGTGAAATATTAATTGGAAGAGTATTAGTTATGTTCGTGAGTGTTAACACAGACAGAAGCCCGTCGTTGTGCTTTACAGCCCGAGGTAAGCGTGAGTGTGCCCGATCCGTGCGTATGCACACGTAACGTTTGACTGTGGATCACGGAATCCGGCAACCACGCGCGCGACCGTTCCTGGGAGTGAGAGGCGGGGCGGGGGCGAGGTAGCACGTTATAGTTACACCCAATGTCATCCCCCGCCACCCTTGCACCGCCACCTTTTTTTTAAGTTAAAGTACATTATAATAACAATATACGCAAGAAAAAAGTACAAAGTATCAAAATTGAGTACTTTTTATTATGTATTATTAAAAAAATATATATTCTTTGCTCTACAAACATATTTCATTGTTAATCTGTAAATTTGTTAAAATCAAATCAGGCGAAATAAATTATTTTCATGTACTTTATTGTAAAGTGTGGGTGGCAACTCTACTTGCACTCCCAGCTGGCGTTTTTAGTACCTCGCCCCGCCACCGCCTCTCATTATCAGGGAAGGTCGCGCACGACATTGTCAGACTATAACTACCACCCTTTCATCCTGCACCCAGACTGTAAGTTAACCTGGTTAAATAAATCTAGAACACAAGAGTTCCCATCGATATTTAGTTAAAATTAAATACATTGCCCCTTTTTTGACCATTATACAATCATCATATTTCTCATGAGTATGAGTACAATATGAGTCTCTGCTAACAGCTAAGAACTAGGATAATAATACCGAAACCGTTACAATATAGAAAACAATAGAATCACCGACCACCATAAATTGATAAAAAAAATCCCCACCACCTAAAGCAATCCACAACCAAAACGGCATAAAAACAAAACCTATATCACCTGTCCAGGGGTCCCTTCCGTTCTGACTTCGCGGCGCCGGGTGCGGTTTGAACTGGTTGAACTGGTTCAAGTGTGTCTGGGGGTTGGTTCGTGATTTGGGCGGGGTGGGGGCTTCCCAGGCGCGGAAGGGGTCTGAGTTGGACAGGTCCCCCACGGAGGAGGACGGGGGCACGTGGTGGCGGGGCCGGGAGAGGCTCTGGGTGGAACCGTACCGCCTACCATTGGTCAGGTCGTGGATACCCTCGATGTGGAGGTCGGCGAGGGTCTTCGGCACGAACTCCAGCTTGGGACGGTTCACCGCTTCCTCTTTTCTGTAACAAATATTAACATTATTGTATTAGTCTACACCGTAAAATATGAAGTTTCCCGTTGCTCAGCAATAGCTTCTCCTTTAAGTGTCTACAACTCCCTATCAAACCACATCTGCCTAATATTTTATTTCAGTAACTAGGGCGTCCCGCTGTAGTTGTCTGGAACTGCCTCGCACGCATAAATTATATTAAAGAAATAACAAAGTAAATTATTTTAGACTCTTTAATTTAGGCATCACACAAGACCGAGAATTGTGGAGGTTAAGAGGAAATGGAGCGGTTATATTTTGTATGGAAACGTAGTCCCCTGATTCCTCGCTGGATATTACCCGTAGAACAATGATTTTTTACATCAACAATTTAATAATATAGTAGCATGTTCCTATGTTTTCCTTTTTTTCTTTATTGAATTATTAAAGGAGATATTAACCTTCAAAAACATGAAAAATTGGTAAGTTTTTTCCGTTGTGTTCAAACCTCTAGAAATCATTTTTAACACAATTATATCAAAATATAAGAACATAGAAACACAGTTATGACATTTTTTAAACATTTAATGAAAAAACATAGTTAATCGGTTAAGTTTTGGAGAAGAAATCAGGGGACTACGAAACGTTGTTTTTGAATAATTTTCATAGGTATTTTCGGTCCGAGCTGTAGTTGTTCTTATCGCACTCGACGTCGTCTGGGCAGGTCACGGCGCGACAGCAATAGATTTAGCAAATACCTATTTTTCAATTCCCTTGACCGGCATATTTCCTCTTAAGAGGGGAGGCCTTTGCCCAGCAGTGGGATACATCTACAGGCTAAGAAAAAAAAAATCTCAAAGTTTATCAGTAATTTTTAACTAAATAAATCATACAGAAAGCTATATTTTTTTTTACAAAATCTCAAAATAAAGAAGTAACTCAAATCGTCGTTTGCATTACACTGTACAATAACAATAATGACTAGATCTGTGGGCATTCAATAATTTTTCACCCTTTACAAGTATACGAGGAGCCAATAAACAAATCTGTTTATCACAAACATCAGAAAAGTATAAAACAGAAACATCAAACAGGTAAGCAACATTCGCCTCATAGTTTCCAACTAGCCTACTGCTGGTTTATCTGTCCCAGCGGCCGGAGAATGTCGTATTTACATAAACATTCTCTATTCAGGTCGGATTTAGGAAGCGCCGTGAAAAGTAACGGCATATATCTCGCGGCGTAAAAGTTTGTTGGATAGACTGCTATAAAGTGGTGACGTTTTGTCGGACAAATAAAAGTTTTCATACCTTTGGAAGGTAACAAGTTTGTTGGACAAATAAAAGTTTTCCATACCTTTGGAACGCAACAACAAGGGTGGAAATTGGGCGCCAATAAACAAAATCTTTACTAACATTATAAATGCGGAAGTAACTCTTGTCCGTCTGTGTTTCGACGAAATTTGGTATAGAGAGGACCGGATGCCTTTCTAGATAGATTTTTAGGCTACTTTCTATTCCTGAAGAATTCAAAAGTTTACGCGGAATAGCGTCCTCGTGTTGACGGTGTTACGGCGGTTAAGTGAGTACTTGGAACTGAGTTTGACGGTAGTATAGCGATGTAGTTAGACAATCTGAGTATGAAGATTGAGGTCTCGGGTTTGATCCCTGATCGGGACAGATATTTGGATGATGAACAAAATTGTTGTTCTCGAGTCTTGGGTGTCTTATTGTCTGTTTAGGTAAGTATACCGATAAACACATAAACAAGTATGTTTATTCGTTGTCTAGTACCCATAGTATAAGGCTTTGGCTAGTTTGGGACTGGGTCAATTGATATTTTTTTGTCTTTGACATATTTGCGAAATTCATTTTACAATTCTAAAACTGGTGTTGGTGAATTACTTACTTCTCCATGAGCGTAGAGACGAGGCCTTGCAGAATCTCCGTGCACTGTTGATGGTATTCGAGTAATCCTTCCGCAAAGAAGGACAGCTGCGCGACTTGCTCTACCTACAATAAAAAAATAAAAAAATAAATTATAGCTAATTATTCTCCATATGAGGATCAGTCGTGGAGATTTATGGCACGTTCTCCACAAATACACAATGATTCTTAATCTGTAATCAGGAACCAAATTTTCTAATTCGATAATTGATTGCGATCACGATGAAATCGTAATTACGTGAAACCAAACATAGTTCCTACGAATATTATTTTAAGAAAACTTTTCATCAAAATTTATTATCACCCTACTTATGATTTGGTAACGACTTTACAACTTCTTTGAAACGACAGCTTCATAAGCCCAAAAATGTGAACTTATGAGTAATAAATTGTCTATGGCTTAAAATTTCCCGCCATCGCATTGACACTTGACGTATCTACGAAGCTTTAACAATTGATGCAGGGTGACCATTAGCCATTGGTTATTGAATTAAGTAAAATCATTAATTAAACAGCGAGTTAAGAGAGCTAGCATTAACTCACCGTTAACATTTTTTTATTTTTCAACTTGTAGAAGAAAACTATCGAACTTACGTCATTATCAAGAAGGTTGAACATCCCGATCTGAGCCAGCGTAAGCGACTCGGCAAACTTGTCTTCCGCCTGTCGGATCTCATCGTCTGGAATGTGAGAACCTGGTGTGTTAACGCTTAACCAAATGCGTCGTCACCATATTAGAACAAAAAAACAACCAAAAAAAATAAAAAAAATCATACAGACCAAACGATACGCAAGCGGATAACAAGTGAAGGGTAAAGGTCCGATGAATGCGCAGAGCGGGAACATAAACATGAAAAAAAAACGAGCTCATATTAAAGGAATTGCGAGGTGATAAAATACACAACTACGTTGATAAAAGTCACATTGTTTGCGTGACGCGAGTTCTAGATGGCATTATGTCGTGTGGACGGAATAAATCAACCCTAGAAGCCGTTACAAAACAAGCATTTAGCAATAACGTGGCGTCATCATTCTGGCGTCGTATCTGTACTATGTTAATATTACGTTTATTAAAAGGATGACACTGAGCTAGCGGTTGTAGGCGTTAATTCCACTTTATTTGACATACCCTGTCTCGGAGTATTGGTGTGGCTGGGGCTCATGTAAGGGCTCGCCTTACCATGGCCTGGCCAATTCAAACATAAAATAAAACGGAAACGTTAACTTATTGGTTGGTCGAACTGATGATGCAAATTAAATGCATGTAGAAGATTAGAATTAAGGACTTGATTAAAAAATGTCATAATCACCTTTTGCTTGCCGGCGTCTTTTGCAGTCGAAGTCCAATCTGCGTCCCTGTAGTTTCTTTCGGTGGTGCTAGAAAAACAAAGTGTACATGTTTATTTAAAAAAAAAAGTATTCTGAAGCTGTACAAGACGTTAATTATTGTAGACAGTAAAATGATTTTTAAACTTCATTTGTAATGAAAATGACATTGGTATTGATGTTGAACTTAAAACAATTACTATTACAGTCGAGTTCATTAATATATGAGCAAAACTGAGGCTTCAAAAATATCTGTACACCTTTAAGACATTGACAATAAGGTGCAAAAGTTTACATATTCGGCATTTGTCTGCTCATATATTTATGAACTCGATTGTACAATTAGTAATAACTAATTAGTCGTTTAACCGAATTTGAAACTCTGGCAGTGCTTATAGCGTTTCAGAAATATTACTGTTTAAAATTATGTTGTAGCTACGTCTTTTGGACGAAAACAGCTCCACATAAACCGCACAATGTAACAAATAGAAAAATTTGTTCAACACTATACAGTTAGTAAGCCAGTTAGGAGTGACGAGTGACTTACCATAACCTCTTTGAGGTCTTTAGTTTGTAGGTGGTGCAGGGGCTCCAAGAAGCTTTGTTTGATGTTGTCGTCGAGCGAGTACTTGACGTCGGCCATCTGTTTCATAGCCTCGCCCATCTCGATGAGACACTGGGCTGGAATAATTAAAGCTTGGTTATTATTGTAGAGAAATAAAACGGATACACCGTGTCTTTAAATCGAGATTAGCCCGACATGTTTTGCCCGTCATCGAGAGCAACGCGTCACAGCGGCACTGCTTTTTAAACGGTTTTACTTAGCTTACCCCGTTTGTTTTAGTCTTTATTCTTTGGTCTTTGTTGGTTCAAATTTAGAAATTGAAATTTCACCCTCTTTCCGTCAACTGATTGATCTGAAATTCGGCATGCGCTTTTAGTTGTGGTGACAATACAATAATGTACATTCATTGTCATTGTAAATTTAAAATGGCCGCCGCTACAAAATGGCGGATGACCTAATTCTTATCTACCCTATCAATATGGGTATCAATTGAAAGGTCTTTGCAAGGAGAATACAGTAACTAAAAGCTCGAAAAAAAAAGTAAAAAAAAACTTTTAAGTAAAACGGTTTTATATACATTGATTAGTAAAATAAACCCGTTTTACTTAAAAGTTTTTTTTACTTTTTTTTTCCATGTGACTGACACCGGCTTACAATTCCAAACATGTCGAGCTAATATCGATGTAAAGACGTGAGTTTATCCGTTTCATTGCATTTGAAAGTCACACAGTAGTTTTATGTTTAAAATATGTAGGATTTAAATAAATCTTTGTTAGCTTGTGGTACTCTTACCTTCGATGCAAAAAGTGGAGTGGTATAAGTATGAAACGTCTATGTATATTTGCGTCTGTCTGAGATATTAAGTACGAATTGTAAATTTTTAATGCGGTGTTTTAAGTGACAGCGAGTTAGCTAAGTTGGTTAGATAAAGATAATGCCTGAAATTATTGCATGGTGAGAATTATCGGTAACTTATTAGGGACAGGACGAGGAACAATCAGTAGACAATGAAAAGAAATAAAGTGGGGAGTCACGTTACCGTCTTTATAGTACTGACAGAATCACATCTATTGTCCAAAAAAACTTTTATTTACAAGAAACTTTTTAACATAGCCACTGGTTGAAGCTAAATTTAACAGAAAACATTTCATATTTTCACCTCGACTAAATAAAGTTTATAAGTCTTCTTGGGAGAAAAAACTTTCAAGTTTCTTTTCGTGGGGTTTGAGACGTTAGGCTAAGCGCGCACTACGACTTTTTGTCGTGCGACACGATTTTAAAATAGCGCTGTCCATACTGATTTTTTGATCATAGTGCGCGCGATGACATAATATATAAACCCTTACGTTGCATTTCTGCGACAAAATTGTCGCGCGACAAAAAGTCGTAGTTTGCGCTTAGCCTTACGTTACTCCAAGGTAAAATTGCACTCGATAGTGACGGTACTCGAAACTTCTAAGGATTGTACCTACCCTAGTATTTCTTTGTTTGTCAAACAAAATAAAAAATACAAGTTCCTACAATATTTTTAATAATCCAACAGAAGGACTTCACAGTTTCTTTTACTAATCTTGCCTAATAAAGTCTGAATTTATTACCTGTATTGATTGTTTGTTGCATTTTCAACTTAAGTTTATCGTCAAGATGAAATTTGGGATCGGCTATGAGTTAAAACCGCAAAAACTTTGTGATTACGAGTATTCACGGATTCAGTATTTTTCTCGAACTAACTAAAATACCTCATTTCACCAACTCTTTATAAAATAACTCAGGAGCACAGAACTAATTTTCAGCTTAGATATTTGATAATATGCTCCAACTTTCTAATTACAACAGGACTCCAGGATTATTAAGTTTGAAACATGGTTACGTTAAAATACGGTCGAACCGTTTGGTTCCTGATCCACAGCAGAACGTTGTCACAATAACCGTAAAAAAAATATCCTTTGTAGATTGTAGAGCAATGCAATGTATCTGTGGGAAAGACCCCAATAGACATCTCTCTCCAGGCAGATGTTATGGCTGAGGGCCGAAGTCCACAGAGAGATACTATGAAGTTATATTTATGCAACCGGTCTTCAAAACTTCGATAGCGCGATGTAGAACACTTTGACAGTTGATGACGTCTGCGGAAAAAGTTCTACTACTTAATAGGTGGCGCTAGGGTCGCTACATACCTATGACGTTACATGTAAATAGGTTCTATGGTGCATCAGGAATCAATTGGCCCAAGTGTATTGTATTGTATTGTATGACTCTTTATTGTACCTACATAAAACAAATATATAAAACAAAATACACATAAAATACAAAATATATAAATATACAAATATAAATATAGTGTAGGACTGTACCATCCAACCAATTGATTCCTGACCCACCATAAAACCTATTCACAGTGAACGTCATAGTGACATTGCATTGCTTGACAAAGGAAATGTTTATGACGTTTATTGTGACAACGTTCTGCGGTGGGTCAGGAATCCGTTGGTTCGATAGTACATGATAATAAAAGTATGTATATTTCAAACTCACAGAAGACAGTGTCTTCCCCTAGTTTCTTGCCGTAGTGCAGCATACAGTCTCCTAGCACGCCCTCCGGCTGGGGGTAGGTGTTGCTCTTGGCCTGGCCGCTCAGCTTGCTGATCCCCTTCACGGCGGCCATCTTCGCCCGTGCCGTCGGATTTGGCTGGAGGAATTCTTTCGTTTTCGTTTGTAACTCCTCTACCAGTTCGCATGTCACGTCTGTTTTCTGAAATAGATATGGGATTAATTATAAACAAGGCATAATTTTGCCCAAGCTTGTGAGAGGAACCTGACGGCTGTAATCTGCTGGCTTAACATGAAGCCGCAATTACAATGAGTCGTTCTAAAAGAGGTCGCCGGAAAACGCTTGACGCTGGTCACTTCCAACAGGTATCATCGCGAACAGGGATTGTTGAGCCACTTACCTATGTTTGTAACTTGGTCGTGTAATACTAATCCAATCTAGTCGGTCACATTGGTCATTGATTACACGTGTAAATGCGAACAGTGGCAAGTGGCTCAACAATCCCGGTTCGCGACTGTACATATGGAAGTCGAAAGGGGAAGCCTATGTTCAGAAGCGGACGTCTTATGGCTGAAATGTTGATGATATTCTACTGATCCTGCATGCGGCGACCGCAACAGTGTAAGAGACATAGTAGTCGACCGCATGAGTCGAGAGACGGCTGTCAAGGCTGATTAGGCGACGGCGGTCGGCGGAAAACAGCCTAGTGTAAAGGTGACGTTCGCTGATCGAAGTAGTTTGGAACTACTCAGTGCAATCGCCGCTTGACAATTCAAGTCATTTCGTTTAACAACAATTAGCGGTAAGCAACCACTACCGTACTTGAGTACCTTATAAATCATAGGACCTAGTTTTCAATAACGTCACTACTATACCTACGAGTACGCCTCATATAATACGTGCCGAGCTCTGAAAATGTAGCTCGTCGGCAACTCTGAAAAAGCGCTGAGAGCTGTGCCGAAGCCGTAGCTAGCGCAATTTATGTTTATATTTCGCCACTCGAGCCTCAAACGGTGGAACAATAGCGTGCCGACGGCTAAAGCATGTAAACTCATCCCGTGGTGCCTAAACAGCCAGCAGATTTTTTAAAGGGCGTAGCTTACTAGCTTTTCTAATGCAACCATATAGTCAAATCAGTCGAGATGAGCGTAACTAGAACTATTTTTTACTTTGAGGATTACTAAACATCCAAACTAAGCTTTTTACACTCCGATTTATACTTTTGGCTGATGTAATGTCGCTTATACCCCTAATCTTGGTACAATTTGTTTTAAAAATATCACTGTAATAAATACTATGACTTTAAGCTCAGTTTCTAGCGGCGCATTCTTCTTGGCAATGATACAATGATAGTCCTTCCGTAGCGCTAGTAGACTCGAAAATGACGTGTAAAAGTGCTCTTAAGAGAGTCTATATGCATAAATAAAATGTTGAACTGGAAACCAGTTTAAGATCGAGGCTTTGAAAATATAACTACCGTAAAATTAACCAAGGTAACTCACTCTTTCCATTTCCACGAAGTCCAAATCCAATTTCGTGCCTTCGGCACCGCCCATTTTCTCTGTGACATACTGCAACAAAGAGAAGCAACGGATTAACAAAGTAGCGAGGATGTTCACATTCGCACAAAGCTTTCATTAGGTAACTAGCTTCTGGAATGGTACAGATACTTTATTCTACAGAAAACTGATTAGCAATTGACTTTTATCCCGCTTGCAATGAAAAGTTAAAAAGTGTCATAGGTCAGTTTGAAGAAAAGGCTTTGGTTTAGAGTTTAGACTATAGTCGCGTCGCCATTATTTGGGGGTCATAGAATCCCAGATCTCAGACTACAACGAGACGAAAGTACGGTCACAGAATTTAATTCATGAGCCACCATAGAATCTTAAAAAAAAAAAAAAAACATTGCGATTTCCCTTGATAATTAATGGATGTCACTATGACGTTTACTGTGAATTGATTCCATGGGCTCAGGATGACTTCGGCCACAGTTTCATTTCGTCACCTTCTTAAGTCGTCCACAGTGCCATGTCGTCAGCCAACAATTCC
>BHDV01069672.1:182059-228210 GCA_005406045.1 Adoxophyes honmai | reverse complement strand
AGGAGGAGCATTGCTCTTCCTTTTGGCTCTATTTTGGCACGCAAAGTACATACACTTGAGTCATCTAGTTCGATATAAATCTGTGGGTCAATTGTACTGACCTCGTCTCACGCGCACATGTCTATCATACTAGTTAAAGTCAATTGCTAAGTGGGAAATAACAACTTTAATTCTTCACGTTTTTTATGTTGAATTTTAACATTGTCCTGCAGTCCTCGGAATATAACTTGACAATATTTAAAGTAGTGGGAGTAAGTTCGCGCAACCCTTTTTCCACGGTAAAGTGTCACTTTGAATTACACATCCGTTTCTTTCTTGGAAGTCGTTAGAAGACTCATTTTGGAATACAAGCGTGATGTTTATGTATATTAGGGAAGCCGAGATACTGTTGTGTATTCAGTAAGTACAGGAATATCCATAGGATTTTCACATACATACATACATCAAGTCTGTATTCCCAATAGGGGTAGGCTACGCGCCACGGCAGAGGAATAGACACACTACGCGCTGCCGCTCTTGTCGCGCGGAAAGAGCGTCAGCTCGCAGTGCGCGTATATCCACTACCGAGACGCGTAGCTCCATGGGTCACGACGAATTGGCCCGAAACATGTCAAGCAAATCTCGATATTAATACGCGAGTAGATCCGTTTTAGTTCACTATGAGTGAGTCTCACGGTAGTTTTATGTATAGATTGTAGTGTGTCTCTTTAAAAATCAGTCGCACAAGTCGCAACGTAAGCGATGAGACGGAAGAGTGAGCACGTCCTCATAGGTCGAACCGTCTCCAATGTTAAAGGCGTGTTAAATACGAAGTGCAAAACGATCTGTTATTTATCTTTGCCTTAAAACGTCAAAGGACACGGCCAGTCATGCGTCGGTAGAGGGAGTATTGAGCTGGAAGTATTTTGTTATTGGACTCTGCCGCGTGGAAGCTTTCATGGAATTACATCTAATCGTGGCCAAGTCTTGTTGATAAGTGGTAAACATTTAAAAACTGTGGGTCTTACTCATAGTAACATAAAACGGATATTCTCAGGTCGTTATATTGAGATTAGCTCGACATGTTTCTGTCCAATTAGTAAACTACAGCGGCTGCGGTTGTTTCGTGTGTTGGCCCGAAACATACCTAAAGACATGAGGGTATTTGTTTGATTTCTCTATGGTAACATTAGGAAAATAAATGTCGGGTATCATAAAGGCCATCTGAAGACGCACCAGTCAAAGAGTTCCCTTTCCTTACGCATTGAAAGTAATTAGATCGATGCTCAAACTAAGACAAATCAAACGTGGTTTTCAAAGCCACCGAAGTCATACAATTACTGAGAGGTACGTGTCAAAATTATATTTAGTATAGTTGAGGTTGTTTGCGATAGCGTAAAGCATTTGAAACTTTAAATCTGCTACAAAAAATCGATCGGTTTGACTGATGCTTTCCGACTTTTTAAATCAAAGTTTTACAATTTGAAAACCAGAAAGGTTTCCAAGTAATAATAGTACTAATTCAATAAAATTCTTTGAAACATAGGACGACGTTAGCTGGACTAAGTTCTTTGGTATATTTAAAACAGCGTGTTTTCGCCAAATGCCTTAAATCTACAATCACCCGGGAGAATAGTTAAATCATGCGCAAGTAGAGAAGATATCGACGCGAAAGAGTTGTTATTTAACCGTGACCTTGTCACCTGTAAACTTTCTTAATGTGAAATCAAAAGCAATGAAAGAGGTCGGCAACCTTATGAAGTGCTCTGATCGAGTGTATTAATTAGCGCGGCAACGCACGCGATTCGAGTCATGCACGAAATGGGTTACCTGCCATACAGGGTGATAATGAAATCCTTTACCATATCATAGATATCTGTTTGGTAATAAAACTTAAAAATATAATTTGAGCAGTTTCTCATTTGTTTTGTAAATAAAAAAATATGTGTCATCAAAGTTTTCCTAAAAAGTGCTAGCATTATTGACACCGCGCGGGCATCTAGGCACAAGCGCGCGCGGCGGCTTCCCGCGACCCGCCTTCGCCCCCTCTTCGGCCTTAGCGCATCGTGGTTTGTAGTATGTGCACATTCAATATGTTTTTGGGAATTTCCCGATGAAAAAACATGAAAAAAGGTGTTGTTTTTTTTACTATTGTGTTGTGTTAGTGATTCTGAGTATCGGGAATTAATTTCGTTGCGGATTTATTTATCAGCCTGTATCTAACGTCTCTCGTTAGACAGTGACAGATAGTCTATCTCGCGCGCGTTTCGACTCGCGCCAAGCTGTGCTAAGTCGGCAGTGCGGATTCTTGGCGGTGGCGATATACATATTGTTACGGCTGGCCATAATACCCCTACCATAGTAGCAAAATACCAGATCGTCAGACACACCGTATTCCTATGCACTATGAATATTTCGTCGGCTTTTCAAAATATGTATGTGATCTTGGTAGTACGCCCACAAGAGATTATACGCACGGATAGGGTGAACTTTGGTTCAGGTGGACTTACTCTTAGCCATGAAGCTAAAAATAGTCATGGTTTTGTTATGAATATGCGACGTTTCGAGCGCACGGCTTACCCCTTTCGGGAATACAGGTATGACGCCTACCTACCTATGTACAGTATGTGCCCCCACTTAGGTATCCAGGAAATTCGGTGTTTTGAACGCGCACCACTACTAATACAAAGTTTGTCTAACTATTTTTAGCAAAATCAAAATGAGGTAGTTCATGATATGTATAATACATTAAAGTATTTATCCATTCGTTTTTATAACAAAACGCTATCGTAATAGCATCGGAAAGCCGAGCGCACGTTTGAAATCGCTCGAGAAAGGATGGCCGCTTAGCCGTGGAGCAGAGTTATCGGGTGAATAAAGCTTGGGGTCGAGGCCTAACCTTGGCCGAGATTGTCCTCTCGTTCGCAACCAAAATGAATATCAAAAGCTTTAATAAACGAAATGGATGTATATTATATGACGCGTTCTCTAATGGACGCTCGCCGCCGATTACTTATTATTAATAGAACGTATTCCTTTCAAATCGGACATGTAATTGGATTATTTTCAGACGGTTACGATCGCGCGATTATTAATCGACTTCAAAAGGTAAAAAACAACTGTCAATAAGTCATTATAATAATGTGCGTATTGTGTATCGTTTAGGCTACGTCAGACAGGTATTTGCTATTTTGACTTTGACTAAGGCATTTCGTTTCAGCGATAAGGTTTATAGACGCTCGTAATCTTTTTACACTTTTTTCGTGGTACAAAAATCATGATGATATAGTACAGCCACCACCACCAATATCTGGCACAAGAACGAGTGTCTGATACGATGATATAATTACTAGGGGTAGTAGGAGTTGTCAGATTTAGCGTGACAAAAGCATCATTAGTCGTCAATAATTCAGCATATCTGTTCTATTACTTCTGAGGGTTTAGGTATTCTTGGCTTCATCAGCAGGATTACTTTTAGCACCCAGTATAAAAAAACTCTTTGTGTTGTTAGTAAAGTTTAGTTAGCCCAAAAATCTGTGAACAGATTAAACTAACTAGTTATAAAACCTTCACGAGATACAGTCTCTAAAATTGGTCCAATGTCGCAGGATCCTGTCGAGAGACGAAGGCCGTAATAATTGGGACACAACGACAATACGAGGGCGGTTTGAGAAGTAACTTGGTTTGATATGATAAAAAACTTGTATAGGTGTTTTATATATTTTATTGTTCTACGTAATCCCCTCGAAGATCAACGCACTCATCTCAACGCTTCTGCAACTTCTCGATGCCTTCACGGGAATGGGTTTCTTCCAGGTCTTGGAAATATGCGTTTACTTCCAGTATCACCTCTGTAATTAGACTGAAATTTTTGCCCTGACAGAAAATTTTTGGTATTTTGGGAATAGGTGATAGTCTGAAGAAGCCAAAACTAGCAAATAAGCTGCACGTGGAAATATTTCACACCGTAAATCCGCCAATTTTTGTTCCGAAAGCCAACATGTTTGCACCGGAGTATTATCATGGTGAAACATCAACTTTTTCTTGGCCAGCCCTGGGCGTATTTCGGCTATCGCTGCCTTTAACTGGTCTAAAAGTGAGGCATAATATGCCCCAGTGATATTTTTTCCCTTTCCAAGATATTCAATTAAAATAACACCTTTCGCACCCCAAAACACCGACGCCATGCCTTTTCCAGCTGATGGGACCAATAGGACGCACATGGCCTTCTTTGGAGCTGGCTTACAATGACTTATCCATTGTCTCGACTGCTGTTTTGTCTCCAGGATATAGTGGTGAATCCAGGTTTCATCCATGGTCACAAAACGTCGATGAAACTCTGCTGGATTTTTATTAAACACCAGCAAGTTTCCAGCAGATGTTTGCGTGCGAATACGCTTTTGTTCTGGAGTGAGCAACTGCGGCACCCATCTTGCACAAAGCTTTTTCATGTGCAATTCATTGCGCAAAATAAAATGCACCCACTCAGTCGAGATGATTGAGACTTCAGCTAACTCTCGTACTTTAATCGTCTGTCAGTTAAAACTAAATCATGGATTTCATCAATGGCTTCTGGTAAAACAGCTGATTTTGGAGCACAAGGTCGAGGTGCGTCTTCAATGCTTGTCCTGCCCCGCTTAAACTCATTTGCCCAAAATAGAACTGTTTTGTATAAAGGACAAGAGTCGCCCAACGTTGGAAATATTCTTTCACGAATTACTTTTGTTGTTTTACCTTCCAAAAATAATAATTAAATCACACCACGAATACCAATTTTCTTCATTTCACCGATCTACTCCGATTCTTTTTTTCAAACAGCTGTCAAAACTAAAATTCCCGCCGTAGATGACTTGGTGCCACAGATTAATGATATTTAGTTATCAAACTTTAAGAATAAATAGACAGTTACCGGAAACGCCATCTATTAGTATCCGAAACAAGTTACTTATCAAACCGCCCTCGTATAGGGCGAGGCGTAGGTCACGGCCACCCCCTCCCGGCTAGCACCCCTTCCCTGTCCAGGATGTAGCGAAATGACAAATTATTAAATTTCCTATTTCAACCCAAATACGACAAAATTATGTCCCGAAATATACTGGTCTTCAATGGAACTGCCTTTTTATGAAAAATTGCCTCATAAAATGAGGGTTTATGGACCGACTTCATTTGGTTTACCTTTGCTCAAGTTTTCTTTTCACGCAATTCTTTCAACGGAATTTGCATACGTTACGTTTACAACATGTTTTGTTTTATTTAACGCTTTAACAATTTCCTTGCCTCTATTATACGATGTGTATTTAATACAGACTTCCAATGTACTTTCTCCATAAATCGTAAATTATACGGAGTCGGAGTCTCATATTTTTCAGAGATTATTGATAAGGCTTCTTGCTCCTCAAACAATGCACGTAGCCAAGAAATTTATCTCGAGACAAAAACAGGCATCAAAAAGAAAATGAGCATCCTCAGCCTCTTTAAAATATCTTGCTAATTTACATTTTAAGTAGTACAGGGTGTCCGGTGGCAGAATTAGGATTTCAATTTCGAATTGTTCTAATACCGTTGAGCGGAGAGGCGGGTGGAGGGTTGCATTCGTTTCGTCATTTGTGCGGATTACACAGGCACCATGTCGCAGCAAACGGGAGAACAACATGCGTTCGCTATCGAAGCGATTTTATAGCTAATGATTCCTGCCCTGTTGCTTGTCGAAGATTTTGTTTACACTACAGTATTCGAAGATTACGTGATGTGCCAAGCGAATATTTGATTTGATTGTGGTTGCGGAGGTCCAGGACAACAAGTTCAGCAGCAAACAGTCCGCGGCCGGGACCCGGCCTACATCGAGGACTGATGACAACATCGAACTTGTCGCGAACAGTTCACGCTATAATTCGCGTCTGTCGATGCATAAAAGGGCGGCTGCTCTAGGCCTTCCGAAAACGATTGTGCACGAAATTTTTAAAAAGGATCTTAAATTTCACCCATTCAAAAATCATATTGCGTAAGCGCTTACTCCCAATCATTACGATTTGAGTAAAATTTTCTGCGAGACAGTACAGCAACGATTTAGCACAGTGAACACACTCTTTTGGAGCAATGAAGCTCAATTTCACCAAAATGGATGTCTTAACAAGCAAAATTGCCAGCATTCGTCGTGCAAAGGACAGAATCCATGTTTAAAACACCAGCAGCCACGCCACAGTCTCAAAGTGACGGTTTGGTGTGCATTGTCAGGGAGTGGAATATTCGAACCCTATTTTTTTGAAAATTATCGAGCACAAGCCATTACGGTGAACGGTGTTTCTTATTGCATCATGCTCAATTATTACTTTCTGCCAACAATAAAAGGACATCTTGCCTACAGTTCACACACATGATTCCAGGAAGATGGGACCACGCTTCACTCTGCTAGAGAGGCCATGGCGCTTCTTCGTGAATTCTTCCCTAGAAAATTGGTTAGCAGTTTTGGTGCCATACCCTGGCCACCCAGGTCAACGTATCTCACCTCCATTGACTTTTTTCTGCGGGGAAACCACAATAGTAAAGTTTATAACACAAGTCTAGCGGCCATCGCAGCACTAAAAGAAGATATCGGTCTCCAGATTAATGCCACCTCGAAATCACTCCTCCAGCGAGTGGCGCGGAATACTGAGGTCAGATTTCGAGAGTGTGCCTGACGTAACAGTCAACATTTAGACGAATTAATTAAAAAAAAATAAAACCCGCATTTCTCTTCTTTGTAACAGTTATTGTAATAAATTTGTATCCTCCGTAGTTTTTTTTTAATTTAAATTTGAAATCCTAATTCTGCCACCGGACACCCTTTACTTTGTCATTATCTACCCGTTGTCCCGTTTGCTTGTCGTAGTCCTAACTTTGGCCGTTTCGTATAACAAACTTTCTAGAATTTTAAAACTGGGACCGAGTCTTCTGTGCACATTGTGATAACTTGCTATTTATTTAGTAGAGGGCCACAGCCAGTTACAACTGTTCGTAACCTAGTCGTGTAATGTATTTGTTTTCTCGAACTTTGTTCTGTGTTCGTTTAAATCATGCACAGTTTGTGCTGTGGTGTCGGTTTAGTTAGAATAATACTTCTTCATATCTTCCGTGGAACTCGCAAGAGGCGACTAAGGATAAGTATTAATTTTCTTCCGATTCTTGAAGCATTAAGCGCCTCGCCTCGCTCGTTCTGTTTAATAATATACGAGGGATTACCATAACAGCGAAAATTGTAGCACTTTAAATGCTAACTACATCAAATTAAAAGATAACTCGCCATTATACATCGACCTAATTCAATTAAGGTAGGGTGTTTTTAAATATATTTAGGAGCAGGAAAGTGTCCAGTATAAATTGAGTTGACCCGGCCCGTGATATATTATTCAAAGTCCCATAGGGCACAAGCAAGGCGAGGCAATATGTATGCGCTATTAGAGCTCCATCAATCACTTCGACGCTCGATTTACTCCTACAAATCGCGAGTACAGAATTTTAATACTTATTACGGGTATTGTATTAATTTTATCTAAACATAGAAGCCGGAAAAACATTGTCGAAGGTTAAATTCATCCTAATCTTAGCTTAAACCTACACAGTTAGAAATATCTATTGCTAGTAGCTATTAAACGAGAAGGAAACGGGGCGTTGCGGAGAGGAAACAAAGCCGATGTAAGCCGGGCGTAAATGATTATTGTACAATTGGCACGAAACCCTCTCAACATTATTGTAGTCTTACTGAATACAAGCTCCTGGACGTTCCGGTTATTAACTTTAATGAAGTTCGGGAGTAACCAATCGGTTAATTGAAAAATATTTCATCCGGTCCGACCGGAGTCAGCAAATCACGCTTTGAAGTTGATCGCTGTCGAGGTACTGGGCGATTTACAGCGAAGGCTTTTTTTAGAAGCGATTCTCCGATAATCAGATTAAATATTGACGTTAATCAGGGTAAATATCAACGGGTATTAAATATTAATTATTTTTTTAATCTGCTTTGGAACACAGGTAATCCATTTGTTGGTTCCTTCATAAATTTATTTCGCGGACTTGCTCACATTATGGGCTCCAGAGGCATTGCCTATTTATTAGTTTAATCTTAGTCTGAACGGACAGTTATTTTTACGCCGCGCACCGAGAGTAATAAATAGTCATCAATGTCCCACATTGTTCGGTCCAGTAGTTCCAGCGTTTAATTCCAACCCGGGAGGGACTTTATCTACAAACAGAAATAGCGCCTGGGATTGGCTGGCAGCCGTGATTACTGGAAATATTAACCGCGAACTATTTCCAAGCAAGTTTGTTATGAACCTATCAGACCACAGCCTCGTTAATTAATTCAAAGCCTTCCACAAAGCTCCGAACATCTCTTCTGAGAACTTGTTACTAATTAGATGGAAATAAGGAAAAACACTAACGACATCAAGCTACATTTGCTACTACTACTACTACTAGGCCCCTAAAATTATACAGCATCATGATGTGTATAATGTTTATGTAGATAAGGCTATCCAATTATATCAGCTATATTACTGAATCTTACCTGATTGGCTTTATTTATTTGCTTCTTCAGTCCAGCAAATGCCATTTTGTAGAATTCTGTGTTACTAGCCTAATAATCTGAAACAAAGATATTCAATGATTATATAGGAGAAATGCAACAGGCTTATTATTGTCTAAGCAGGGTCAGACCCAGGGTATAACTAAAGAAAGTTAGGTACCTAATTAAGTTCGAAAAAATGGTACTACCAATTAGGTGCCACGGCACATGTTTGGATTTGGTCATCTCTCATTATCATTTGCGACTGATTTTTGACGTGACATTATTTTTTTTACGATGTACTTTAGTTTCGCTGGTCATGGCGCCATTTTTGAGCACTAATGTTTAGTTAGACGTTATGTTTGGATACATTTATAGTTAGTTGAGTTGGGTTTCATGCCATGTGGCGTTTACTGTCTCAGTTACAAACTACATTTCAAAGTACAAACACCCCAACGACTCACGTATGAACTTAGTTGGTAGCCATTTTAAGGATCAGACCGAGTAAGCTGATACAACATGGCTTAGTAGGTACGCTCGAACGGTTTTTGTGTCTAAAGTATTTTGAATTTCTAGCGTTCTAACTCTCTACTAAATGCTTGAGATTGATTATCAGCGTTAACGTTTGGTCTACCCTTTGCGAAAAGATTGCAGAAGGACCTAAATCTTGATAATTTATTGTTAAAAGTATTTATTTAAAGCTTAACAATTTCAATAGGGCATAATAATTAAAGCGACCTAAAACAAACTAATTAAAAATTAAAGTGAAAAACATCCCCGAGATAGCTACCTCGGGAAAAGGTGCCCAAAAGGCTGGCGGCGTTCCCCCTCTCTGAATGACGATGGCAATTCGTTGTCCAAGAAACGCGCCAGCCCTTTGGTCACCTGTAATTTTTTCAAGTGTTGCTTAGCTCATAGCTCTTACCGACAGTTGTGCAAGTTGGGAAAAGTATTTCAAAAGTTGAAACAGTTTTGGAAAATTACAATTAAGTTTCACAAGAGACGTAGGAAATTAAAATGTAAGGAAAGGAAAGTTTCAATCCCATTGAAAGTTTTGAGAAGTTTCCGAAATTTACTTAAGTTTCAGAAAAAAAAACGTAATTTTGGTAAGTTCCCTTTAGCACGTTACTTTTCTAGTCTAATTGACTTATCATTCACGCGGGTTTTTTGTACCACGAGGAAAGGGAGCAAATAGCTCACCGGTAGCCTTAGCACAACAACTCGCGCGGGATATAATACCTGTCCTTTTTTGACGTCTCTAGTCAGACAATGACAGGTATAGTTTATTTCGCGCGCATCTCTACTCGCGCCTTGCTGTGCTAAGCTGGCTGGTGTGAGAGCATCGTACGAGCTGTCTTACCGTCCGCGCTGGAGCACAACAGTTCATTTTACAGAAGTAAATCTGATAATGAACGAAAGTTATTTTTTCCAGCCAGATGTCGATTTATCGATAATATATCGGTAATTTACGCACGCTATTTAAATTGAAAAGTTATTACAACACTTGCCAAAAGTGACCACTGATTGTGTCATGTCGCAATAAAGTGAGATAGCCCGGCGAATGTTTTTTAAGTTTTATCAACGGGAACAAGTTGGGGCACAGCGGGTAGACTTTGTTATTGGCAGCGTGCCACGCGTCCAGATCGATACGTGAGCGTAAGTAACGTTACGTAATCACCGTTGTGGGTCAACGTCAACAATAACCCCTAATTTAACCCTGTGGCTGATAGTGGTGGTAATGCTGATGAGTCAGATTTGGATTTGCATCGCTCGAGCGGACAATAATTGACCCACGGATGATTCAAATGCACGAAGCATTTATAAAGCTTGTCGTCTAATCTAGCAGACAGATAAAAAAGTGTTAAGAAATATATTCAAGTACATGTTAAGTTTCTTGACTGTACCAAGTAATATTTCTGCTGAAATTGCTAAACGTGGCACTGGATTTTCGAATTCACGTGCTCTGCCTACCCCTCTTGGATTCCCAAGAGAATACAGGCGTGAGAATATGTATGTATGTAAAAACGCATAGTGATATCTGACATCGCATTACTTGGCAAGAAAAACCGGTACGGCATTTACTGTAAACAGGTTTCATGATGGACTGGAAATTAATTTAATTATTAAACCATAAAATATTCATCATTTGTCATTACGATTATGTATCTAAGCTTAATACGGCACCACGCGCAAGTGGACTGGCACGCAAAACAGACTGCCTGTAATTTTCTCTCGCGCGCAACTCGACCCGCACCATGGCATGCTAAGCCGGCTGGTATCCAGATGCAAATATTAACCGTAAAATATACATGTAAAACTGTTCGTATAGGAGCATTTATTAACAAAAGCCTACTTAAGTTCTTTTCTCTATTTCTTTGACCTTTGAATCTTGCGAAACCATGAATAATGAGGCAGGAAAGAAACAACTCCGAAAAGAGCCGTAACTGGGCGAATTGCAGCATGATGATTTACTGCTGTAAATAAAGTACTGTCAGAGTTATTAACGCGACCCGAGCCGGGCAATGACAGAAGTGGCTGTACAGGCTTAACAAGAAACGCTCATTCCCTCGCAAAAGGGTCAAACTTTTCTTTAATTTTGAAACTTGCATAATATTTAACAAGCAATTTTGAGTCACGTGACGGTTTTACGCGGTAGTAAAACCACCTGACTGCTTAATTAACCGTTAAAGTTATACGACAAAGAACTACCTATATTTATTTTCGTATGTATCTTACTGTTATTGCACATTTAACAATGCATGTGGCTAAATCACTATAATGTAAAAAGTTACAATTTTAATCTCATTCGAGAAAATACATATACTATTGTAATTTCCCGTGTGGTGCCGGGTTAGAATAGCACCTCCCCCTTTCTTCCCGTGGGTGTCGTAAGAGTCGACGCTGGGAAAGGGTTAGTGTATTGTGGGCGATGGGCTAGCAACCTGTCACTGCAATAACCAACCATCTGGTTACCGTGAAATTGCTAAACGTGGCACTGGATTTTTGAATTCACGTGCTCTGCCTACCCCTCTTGGGAATACAGGCGTGAGAATATGTATGTGTATGTATGTATTGTAAATTTTTGTTATGCTTAAGTAATTATCTGCTAGGAGTAGATATTTATTAGATCTTGTTTACGCAGACAAAACAAAAGACGCCCACGTCGACTAAAATGAAATATTGCCATTCTCGTGAATTAAAATAGATAAAATAGAATCGAACATTATGTCCGAAAATAATTATCGATTTTATCTAATAATATGAAGCACCGGTTCTGCATTAATGCAATCGAGCGAAGATATTCCAGTAAATTGTAAGTTTATTTTCCAATTCAATCATACAATGCGCAACAAAGTTGTTGAGGTTGTTGCAAAAGCTTGGCATTTTTATGCCTTTACAACTCGGAACGTAGCTTTTATTGCCTGCCTATATTTCAGGCTAAGTGAAAATGCCACGCGAGCGCTAGTAGGTTGTATAAATAATAAATATCTACTCAGACAGAAATTTGGCATCTTTGGCACTCTCGCGTATACTACTTAAAGTTCGCTGGAATTATTCATGATAATGTAAAGCGAAAGAATAGATGTTACGTACGCAGCTCTCAGGCTTATGCCTAAACCACCTAGCTGATGTTTCTTGCAAATATGATTTTCGAGAAAAGAAAAGAAAAGAAAAGCAAAGAGCACAAAGAATGTCAAGTTCGTTCAAGTTCAACCCCTAAATAAATTCCAACGAACAAATGTAATTTAATTTAGCTTTTATACTAACAAGTAAATTAGTTTTGGTAGACCGTAATTCGGACGGCCTTTTATCGTAAAAGGTTGTTTTTTTTCAGTGAGGTTTAAGAGGTAACGAGACAAATGAGACGATATTTACAACCAGCCAGATTTAGGGTGAAATTACGCGATTATTATTTGTAATAAGGTGCATTTTAGGCAGGAGGAAATTGTAAAGGTGTGTATTTAAGTACGTTTACTGATTGTGTTGTACATTTGAACCATTTGATGCCCGATTCACCAAACGTCATGTGACACTGCATTGCTCTAAACTGCGGTGGGTCAAAAATCAATTGGATCGACCATACAGCAACAAAACAAAATAAGTTGAGTTCACGGAAGTTCCGCTTAGTTTAGTTGCAGAGATAAGGTGCCCTCTGGTAACATATGGTTACCACAGGATACGTTTTGGTTACAGCTGTCAGCAAAAACCATTAGCCTATCTTTATTTTAGTCGCCTCAGGAGAAAACTAGTCGTGCTCTTTTTTGTACAGTTTCACCTAATTGCATACGATCTTTTGTTTAACAGTTTTATTTTAGTATATATGATTTACAAGAGCTTAAAGCTGTATTTGGTCCCCTTCGAAAAGGTTAAAAGATAGAGGCTCCTTCCGGGTTCTACCTACGAGCACTATTTGATATTTGCCTATATTTGTACATCGTCATCCAAAAGAACAAACATCCAGTTACCAACCGTCGAAGCCAAGATAAAAGCGGCGTCAAGTGTATTATCGTCAAATAAATGTTTTCCCTGCCGTTCGGGGAGTTAGTCGAGGGAATTTGGTAAAAAGGCAATACGTCGTGCGTGAACAACGGAACCATTACACCCCGAGACCGAGCACGGATGTTTAATTTGCTTATTTACAACTGCAAAACTCTACAATCGTAATGTTCAGATACGAATAAATGACGATTCTATTTCTCTCTTTTTGAAATGGTGGTAACTAAGTTTCAGAATACAAACAGGAAGCAGATTTACTGAAAATGAAGCAAGAAAAATCGCTAGATTCTTTAAATAAAAAATTAGACCCTATTGAGCCACCCTCCTTCTACATACATAGGTATGGTTGTTCCTTACGATCCGACAAACTCGTGGCTCTACTCTTGACATTGGAATCACTATAAAAAATACTACACAATCTACACATACGACCGGAGGAATTCCGCAAATATACAATAGGTACTCGTGATTCGCAATCGATCTAAGGAACCCTCCATCGGCACAACTTGCACTTGATCGAATTTTTAAGAGTTTTCCGTCTCCACCCGGGGCACAGTAAAGAGTAAGGGCCCTTACTCCCACGGAATAACGGTCATAAGCTGTCACTTCAATAAGCCCGTGCTTACAAGGCCTTACCCTTACCTACCCAAAAGGCTTCTTTAAGGAGAATATTACCTGAGACCAGACTTTTCTCATAATAAGTGCAATGCCTTTACATTTGAAACCCGAATCATTCTTTGCAATTTAATTATTATAATAATTACTGCTAGTATTTTACACAATTTTGCTATTCAGAAATTTTATAAAACAGCAAATTCTCTTAAGAATGTCTTTGAAAGTTCAAGTCAGGCGATGCGAGTGGGTCAAGCAAAGGCCACCTGTGGTTCAGGAATCATCAAAACTAACATTTTCAATCCGGGAATAAGGTTTGAATAACCCGGATACCAGTCAAAGAAAGGAATTTTAAAATAATTACGGGTCTTGTGTACACTGTACAAAAGATCTTCGCAAGAAAAATGTGTCTTACGTCATACCAGAAAATATTCAGAACCGTTCGCGAACAAGCGAATTGTAGGCGTATTATTCCTCTTCATAGAATTTGTATCAATTGAATTCCGTACACGGCAGGATTCCAGGATACGTGACATATAAATAGAATTCACATTTCAGCGATCATTAAGCTCCGGGGGCGTTTGCTGATGAAACGTGATATTGCTGGCCTGACGTAGGCGTCATTAAATACACCGCAACTAAATAACAGTGGCACACTTGCTGAAATTAAATAATCGTTCGGAACCAACGGTTCGGCGAGCGAGTAGCGCGCAAACACATAACGACATTAAAATGCAACAACATCAATTCGATAAGGCTTCTATAACAACATCAAACGGTTTTAATACCTTGTTGTCCTTCGGATTGTTCTAAGTTGTCTTTGCAAAAACAAAGTCACTACACTGACGGGATAAAATGTTATGTCAGATAGGTTGCAGGGTCAGAGCGGCGTAGCGGCCGACACGGTCCGTCGTCGTAGCGCGGCGCGACTGAGGCTCGTAGCCGCTACGGCGTAGCCTGCGCGCGCAGCCTCGCCCCTAACACATGGACCCAATACTAATCCAAGATTAAAAATCACAATTAAAATCGTATTATAGGAATTCTTTTGTTACACTTTACATACTTAAAAAATGTGATCAGATTTAATGAACCGATAAACGAGACAACCGCGTAAAAATTAACAACATTCTACAGTTGCACTGTCAAAATACAGCTGACTCAACACGAAAATTTTAAACCTCTCTGGTCTAAATTTGGGACTTACGTTCATAAAATCGTGTTATTTTAGACGTTGCAATGGATCCTGTAGTCTAGCCTTAAAATAAATGGTTAGATACCTGACTAGAACTCCTCAGTTCAATCGGTGAATGTGTTTAAAACTCAATTTAGTAGGTTATATTTTGTGAACCGAAAGAACATCAAGATAAGATAACCTTTTGCATTTTTTTCTTTTTATCTATTTGTTTTTTTGTACCTACGAAATCGTTTTACTACTACTATTTGATGAGATAATTTAGACAATCAGAGCAAAAATTGCACAATATCAATTTATCTTCATTTATCCTCATAGATTACTTCATCTCTAATCCTATTGTATCGCAGAGAGGCTAGGCTTTTACTAGAAACTAGGGGTTGAATAAATAAAGCAAAGGGCAGCCGCCTACGTCTTTAATAGCATTGGGTATTAGGTGTACAGTCGCTAACACTCTCAGCTGGCCACTTGCGAACCATATTAAGTCGTAGATAAAACCATTAATGAGTAAGAATAGCCAGGTAACAGTGTTCGCCACTGTACCTTACGATATCGGTTTGATATGAGGACTATTTTTAGATCATCTCGGGATTACTTAGGTACATGATTCATAAAAGGAATACTAAGTAAACGTCTTTTCTTCCGTGATCAATCAAATTGGCCTTTTGGATAATTTTGGCGCCGGTGAGTTGTTGAGTGAAAAGTTAGTTTTACCGACAGTATGTTATAAACGAATATAAGAAAGAAAGAAAGAAAGAAAGAAAGAAAAAATGATTATTTTTGGGTCACCAAACCATCACCATACAAAAATAACAAAAAAAAAATAAACTTATTACTAGTACAATAGTATGACTTGGCAAGAGAACCGAAAAATGGGTCTTCGCTCAGCATGAGTTGCTGCATCGGTAAGGTGCAGCAACGATATACTCGTACGTGAGCAAAATAGTACTTTATTTCGTACGGATAACGGCCGGTATTTTACGCCGAAGTCCTTTACATTAAATAAAGCCAGATTGATGCTCAAAATGTAAAAATACGTTTTGTTTTGACGACAGTTAAAAACGAAGCTTTTATCATGAGTGTCAGTAAAATGAAGTTCCTATTTTACTTCGTTATCCGCTTCTGATCGATTTAAAATCAAAGCCTAACAGTGAATTGTTCGAATCAAATTAAAACCTCCTTTAGGGGGTTACTCGCCTCGCAAAGGTCCGAAGTACATACGTTTGAGCATTTTAATTTTCCGCGATTGGAGGAAGTTCCGAATAAGCCGCGGAGCGCCGCCGGCCGTATCGCCAACTTAGTCCTCCGCTAAACAGATCCATTTTTCCTCTCGACGCCAGGAACTTTTTAATTTCGAAATGCTGCGCGAAACGGACCAACTTCGTCGTGACACTTGCACTATAGTACGCGCACTGTGGAACATTACCGTCCTGCGAGGACTCAACACCTGAGGGGGCTTACGGTAAACTTGAACTAGCTGTAATCCTTTTGTGTGATACGGTAACAGTGCACATTATGAAACCACAAAGACCAGAATTACAAACCAATGGTGATTTGAAGTGCACGAATGAAGAACTTTCTCGGATCATTCTTATACTTTCTCAAGGACAAGAAAAATACATCATGTTAATGCAACTCAAATTCAGAGTAATCACTTTTGGAAATTGATTTTATCTGTATGTTTATACCCGTGACCCGTGACGTTTGACCCGTGTGGTGCCGGGTTAGAATAGTACCTCCCCCTTTCTTCCCGTGGGTGTCGTAAGAGTCGACTCTGGGAAAGGTTTAGTGTATTGTGGGCGATGGGCTAGCAACCTGTCACTGCAATTATCACGTTAAACCATCTGGTTGCCCCGAATTTGCTAAACGTGGCACTGGATTTTTGAATTCATGTGCTCTGCCTACCCCTCATGGGAATACAGGCGTGAGAATATGTATGTACGTATGTATGAATGTTTATACCATCGAATGCTGTCCGTGATTAGGATTATACCTTCCGATTTCTTCTATGGATACTATCTCATCTTACTTTTAACTTAAAATTATTCTAAAAGTTTCTACGATACGTGAACTAGTCATAGTTTTGTCTATGTAACATTCCATGTGCTCTGTGCATCCCATTTCAGAATGCAGACAGACATACCTGATACCATGTCTTATTCTTATTATTATTACATACTTATGTCATCAAGTAAAGGAGCAATTGTACTGGCCGCAAATACTTGAAGTTAATGCTTTGTAAACCGACGACGGCCACAGTGGATGCGAGTGCTCCAGTCAATTTTCTAATTTAATTTAATGAGCTTCGCCGGTCGGTCGCGAAATGCGTTTACTCGCGCCGCGCCGTATCACCGCCCGGCAGGCTCCGCAAATTCTGTCACGACAATGGCGCGGATTAGACGCAAAATTATTTTCCGCTCCGCCTATTAAAGGCAATTAAAAATTTGTTACGTAGCTGTCGAATGTTTTTGATAAACTTCCCTGGAAGCAAATAACAAGCGTTCTTTCCCGCCTACAAGGAACTGAAATAAAATTGTAGAACACGTGTAGGAAAAGTTACGTCGAATTTTGGTTATAAAATATCTAAGTAAAGTTGTATATTGTATCTTATCTACATGATAAACGTTTAAATTACGTGAAACATAGATTAAATGAACAAAATTGATTTCTTTGAACCAAAAAATATGGTATCGTTAATACCTTTCAGTAATCCTTTGGCTTGTTTTCTTATTAATTACTTTGAACCAAACTGGAAAAGTAGGAGCTACCTATGGAACTTGTGTCAAATGAATTATGTTAAATGGAAAAATGATTGGTCTAATAAACACAGGTTAGAGTGTAGGGTGATGCCCTAACTCTCCAGATACTAAAAGCTTATATTTATAAGCAAGAGTATTTGTTACTAGCTGTGCCCGCGACTCCGTTCGCGTGGAATAGTGACTTTGGGCAACTTCCTCCGTTTTTCCCACATTTTACAGTGTTCCTTAGCTCCTATTGGTTGAAGCGTGATGTTATATAGCCTAAAGCCTTCCTTGATAAAAGGTCTATCCAATACAAAAATATTTTTTTCAATTCGAACCAGTAGTTCCTGAGATTAGCGCGTTCAAACAAACAAACAAACAAACTCTTCCGCTTTATAAGATTATTATATTAGTATAGATACAATTCAAATGTTTCTCCCTGGAGTGGGTGCGACTGGGGTGGGATTAAAATTGCAACCAACGGCACAAAACAGGATCAATACAAAGCGACCAATAGGCGTCTGACCGTTCAATCAGAAACTACAGACGACACTGCAAATGCAACCATTTTAATAAGCAGCACTGTTTAAGAGGAAATATGCCGGTCGAAGGAATTGAAAAATAGGTATTTGCTAAATCTATTGCTGTCGCGCCGTGACCTGCCCAGACGACGTCGAGTGCGATAAGAACAACTACAGCTCGGACCGAAAATACCTATGAAAATTATTCAAAAACAACATTTCGTAGTCCCCTGATTTCTTCTCCAAAACTTAACCGATTAAATATGTTTTTTCATTAAATGTTTAAAAAATGTCATAACTGTGTTTCTATGTTCTTATATTTTGATTTCATTGTGTTAAAATTGGTTTATAGAGGTTTGAACACAACGGAAAAAACTTACCAATTTTTCATGTTTTTGAAGGTTAATATCTCTTTTAATAATTCAATAAAGAAAAAAAGGAAAACATAGGAACATGCTATTATATCATTAGATTGTTGATGTAAAAAATCATTGTTCTACGGGTAATATCCAGCGAGGAATCAGGGGACTACGTTTCCATACAAAATATGACCGCTCCACTTCCTCTTAATATCACCACTCATCAACAACATACAGTCAATCAATTTCATTAATGATACTTGACAAGAAAATTAGTAACGATACATACATAAAGAACATCACGCTTATACTTCTAAATCGGATAGGCAGAGCACACGAATCGATACAAAGACACTTCAAGCAACCACTTTTAGAACGATCTTTGGTTTATAAATAAATGAAAGAGTTACAATAGCGATGAACTTAAGCGCGTCACTTTGTTAACTGAAGTAGATAAAAGAAAATCTAAAAAAAGATTTTGCGCCGGTAAAATTGCCGTGAATCTATTATTAGTGTTTAGATCGTCGCCTAGTTGCAAAAGCGTGTGGGCCGACAGAAAGGTCCTTAGGTAAACGAGTTCTACGGTACTATAGAACACGTCAAAGTAGGTGCGCCCACGGCAGCACTCGGCAGGGTAACAAAAACATCCCTAAAATGTCAGCTACAATGATCTCTTGTTTGAACAAGCCGACTTGATTACTTTAAGAGGGCGCACACATTTTTTACGAACGTAATTATCAGATCAGGCGGGGAAGAGAAATTCAGGGGCAGGGCAGGGGTAAGAGGCACCACAGACCATAACTCGTCGAGTTATGAGTGATTATGGTCTGTAGAGCCCTCTTATCCCTGCGTTTCTCTTCCCCCACCTGACCTTAGTGGTTTTGGACCAATGTTTAAAAAATCGTGAAAAATAAATTAACTCATATTTAGCCATGAAAAAAATATGGTTAGACTAAACATATTCTGTAAATTCACAATAAAATTGTTTCATTTGTAATTATAATAAAATCAATGAGAAAAAAAATAAAGTAATAGTTCAACTTTGAAATTATGTACAATGATATTTGAATAATAAAAACCAATAATTTGATGCATGTCTCTCCGTTAATCCCCAGTAGACTATATTGTCTATCAGATAATAACTAGTTTATATCGTTTATGGTAAATTTTAATGGAAAATTTTCAAGTGAAAGACAGCTCTGACGCGTATTTTTGTGAAAACCCTTCAACAAATTGGCTAAGTAAAAGAAATCTGTGTTGCTAATAAAATATTTCTTTCCGTTAATCCCTAGAAAAAGAGTTGATTTATATGTTACAGTAGTTTTTCTTTAAAAACTTAAGGATTTATAGCTTTCTAAAGCATTTGAAAATCATCAAAATCACCGAATTTTGTGTGCACCCTCTTAACATGCCCAGGCTTGTTTATAGAGACGTCTATTAACGGATCCTCCCAATTATTGACGCCTGTATAAACAGATCATAATAATCCAACGTATTTACGTCACAAAACGGTGACTGGGCATAAGTTTGTCGTGATGGGCGGAGGTTCAGTCGAAGACGTTTTCATACATAAAGATAAGTTACAATTTTGCGGTTCTATGAGATAGAGACTATAAGGGCTAATGAAGTTATTGTCATGATCCGTTTTGTTAACATCAAGTGGTAGAATTTATTCAGCGATAAGTAGATGGAAGCAACAAGCAACCAAACGCTAAACGATGCAAACAGTTTTTTGGGAATTGTACTTATTCACTTCCTAAACCAGCAGCGGTAGGTAATACATAGGTACAATAAAAATAATAAATACATACAGAACAAAAAGCAATGAGCTGAAGTTGTGTGATAGCGAAAATCTTAATTTTCACATGCGTTGATTAAACATACTTCTTTATTAACTAAGTACATCAAACGCCGGGAAATCCATTGTCATGGAAATTAGCTAGTGAACGAAGATAATAAGCGTTCTTTGGCGTATTGCTACTTGAATTTCTAGTTTTAGTGATTTTTTGGACGGTAAATATATTCTTATCTTATTTTGACATCATTAAACGCTACATTAGATCCCATTCTAAACATTCGTAAGCGTATACTAGAGAGATAACACGGGTGTCGACACCCACATAATTATCAAACTAAAATCCAAAACCTTTGTCTAACACGTAGCCACACCACTAAGTAGGCACCTAGAGCGTTATCGCGATATGTCATCAGTAGTTATCTACTCATACGTGTCTCATACATAGTTTATAAACGATTAGTATTTGAGTACAGCACGAGCCTAAAGCGGACAAGCGCCTTTTAATCAGGTCCGTATAATTTTTATCGGGACCGTTATTCGTTATTAAATTCCTCGGCGCGCTTTGAGGCGGGGCACACTCCAGTTACCGTCAGGTTGTTTTAATGTTATACGTCAGGAAAACTCTCTATTGACATTATGTAAAGTAAACAACGACAAGTATGTCAACAAAAGAATGCTGAGTGTTAAAATGCTAAAAACATTCTTTGAATTTGTGTTCCGGGTTAGATTTAGCTACTAATGGTAGAAGTGACTCTATTAAATATTAAATAATTAAACAACTAATATTATTAGCTGTACTAAGCTACGTAACCAGAAGTGGCGTGGATTGGTTAGGATTAGAACTGTAGTAAACATGACGTCTGAAATATCATCATTGAAAGAACGGTTAATCCATGTTTCATTAATAACCGAGGCTCTACGCCACGTCACGGCGTGATGCTGACGATTTAGTGAGTGACCGGTCGGTTCATTCAAATACCGAAAATTACGGATCGAAGAGGCTGCGCGCGCAGCCCTCTTCTCCGGCTTATATCACAGACTTAGAATTCAGCTTACATACCAACGTGAAACGTCTGAAGGACGAATCTTAGAGAACCTTCGGGACCGATCAAAGATATAATCTCTTCTCATATTTAACAAGAACATCCATGATAAATTAAATTAATCACTGGAATAAAATAAAATCTATATTATTATTTATTACGCAATTTATTGACATAAAACACGAATTCGTGTAACACGTAAGGCGGTAACTGGAACGTGATTAAAACTTTTCCACAAAAACTCAGTAGACACTCGGGATCTGAGATTTTCGTAGAGTTCACAAATTTTATCTCGCCGCCTCTTATAATTTTATTCGATTTCCCTAATTTCAGGAGACGAAATTCTTCGAGTGTGGTTAGAAGATTGGAGTGGAAATGTTTCTGAAGTGGATACTTTATTTTATAAATATGTTATTCGGTGTTTCATATGAACTTAGGTACACACCCGCCTTTTAGTTGACCAGTTGCTTTTGAACTACCCGGTCGATTGAAGCGCGGCCTTTGAATGGCAAGCTCTGATTCAGCCGTTTCAAATGTATATAAGTCAATGTGTCAGGGGCGGGCCATTCTTGTACGCCAACAATTCGGAAATATGGGTCGCGAGCCATCCTCGGAAACTCTACCCCTCCGGTAACGATTTGCCAGACAGCCGCTGCCCACTTCATTTTCATTCAAATTTTTCCCCATTAATAACCAATTTAGCTTAGTAACGCGCCACTTGACACGGCGAATTATGAGGCCATTGTGAGAGTACATAATTATAAAATGTGTGCCCGAACCTAATTTTAACGTTCTAAATTTTAATAAAGAAATATTTATCGTATACTGCCGCAATACAATAAAAATGTAACGTGTCACATTTTAATAAACATTAGAAAATAATTAGGTGTGATGGACATACAGACAGATGTTTATCGCACCATAAGGGTGCCATTTAACCGCTTAGATACCGAGTAAAAGGTAAAAGTAAAGTATTAAAGGTAATTTAACTAATAATTCGAATTGCTTTCTCCTTCTAGGCCAACACTAACATTAGGTCTCATTTCGTAAGATGCAAATTTGCAAGAGTTTATAGGAGGAAACTGCCCTAATTCTGCGTTCAAAAGTAATAGCTGTTAAGAGTCCATTTCACCAATCGTGAATATAATTTAAGTCTTTTCCATATGAAAAATTGATTTGATCATGAGTAAAGAGTTCCTTAATTCTAGACTAAACTGCACCCTCGTTTGGTTGATCTGGCCCTAAGTGATTCGCTAACCGTTGAACCAGTTTGCTACCATTAGACTCGGTGGACATCTAGCCCTTATTGAATCGGGGCGTATAGTCCAGTCATAATTGACATCCGAAATCGAAAATTTAACAATAATTCCAAAAGTTTTCAAACTTCGGTCTAGTGAATGGTACATTGAGACAACAATAAATATTCTGATGCAATACTGGTATAATAAGGATATTGTAAAAAAAAATTTTTGCAAATTTGTAAATGCATCAGAATAGATGTTTTCGAAGTTTGCAACCAAGTTTCAAAACTTTTGTAATTTTTCCGAGACAGCCTTGCTCAAAAAATGACCACGAATTTAAAACGAATTATAAATAAACATGTTCCGGTCGACCAAAAAGGTTGCAAATTTATACAACCGTTCGGTATATTTTTCCGATGTATGTGTCAAGTTTGCAGAACTTTTGGAACGTTTTCCTTCAATTTAATAAAGAAAAACATTAATTTTTAATAACAAAAAATGTTCCGTACACTTGAATTGGTTGCAAATTTGACACGTGATGTAAAATAGTATATTTAACACAACTCCAACTTTGCAGAACTTTTGGAATTTTTTTCACGACCATACAGCAAAAATTAATTAAATTGCAATTTTAACAATGTTCTGGACTGCGGACAAGGTTGCAAAATGAGATTTATTGTTGTCTCAATGTACCGTTCACTAGACCGAAGTTTGAAAACTTTTGGAATTATAGTGAATTGATTGTCTTGACTGACTGGACTAGTAGGCGTAATGGCACCGTCTTGGCACGACCCGCGACGCCGGCGCCCGACAGTCTGCCGTCATACTTTCACTGCAGCCTAGATCTTACACAGATCAAAGACTGTCTCGACGAAATCGGAGCGGAAAGCGTAAAGCAGAACATTGTGATTACGATGGCTCGACGTATTCATGAATATTGTTCGATATCGTGCAAAATTCCGAATTCTGGTTTAGGCATGACAGTTGAGATTTGCGAGTTAATTTTTAGGGTTCTGTATCCAAACGGTAAAAACGAGACTCTATACTGAGACTTCGCTGTCCGTCCGTCCATCCGTCGCCAGGCCGTATCTCATGAACCGTGCTAGCTAGACTACTGAAATTTTTTCAGATAATGTATTTTTATTGCCACTATAACAACAAATACTAAAGTGAATAATTTAATTTAATTAAAATAAGCATTAAGGAGCTCCCATACAAAAAACGTGATTTATTTCAGTTTTTGCTGAAAATTAGTACTTATCGGCAACAGGTAGACACTCGTCAACTTGTGGTATGTGTATTGACTAGGTGCTGAATGGTACGGAACCCGTCGTGCGCGAGTCCGACTCGCACATGGGCGGCTTTTTGTTTCTTATTTGTCTTGTTATTACATAATTTTATATCAAGGGCTTATGGAAGAAACTTGCATTGTGGCGGGCGCTACACATGTCTCTACAAAACCAATCTATTTGCCACAAGTTTTATACATATCGGTCAGTATGTCAGTATATCATATCAGTCTAATGTGTTTGTACCATGAACTTGATTGAAAAAATAATTTTCAATTGATTTCGTGATTTTTTTCTATCGAAACAAATTTATTGCATTAAATACGTTTTGGTTACAAAGCGCGTATAAACACATACCCTGAGCCCTGAATAACATTGTGTAGAAAAATCAATTGTTTTATTTTATTACGCTACATTTTGCGGTTTAGGAGCGGTAGTCGCCTTAAGGCGAGGTTTTCCAAGGGAGACGGAATTGAAGGTTGCAAGATCTAATGTTTTACATACTTTCTGCTAAATGACAGTCTTGAAAAAAATATATGTTATACGTAAAGATATTGCCTAAGGAACGTGCTAATTGGTTACACGATAGGATGTACTTTCCTCGATCATATAAATTCTCGAAAACAGGCAAAAATAAAAACTAAAACCCATTATTTGGTTTTATTCTTTTTAATTTCTACATCATTTTTATATGGAAATATTTATCTTTAAGTACTACAGAGAATCTGCTAAATTATAGTTTTCAATCGATGTTGTTTATTTTTTAAATTCATATTTATTCTAAAACTTGACCGCGTGCCCAACGTATTGACAACCTGCCGCGTCGCCCGCTACCCCGCCTTCGCCTTCTTTTGCGCGAGAGGGACGCGGGGTACAAATCTAGTAGAACCTCGCCTTAAATATACAGAAAACAACCACTGGCGTTCTCATGTCGCCCCGAGGCAAGATTTTAAAATTATGTATGTAGGTACGGCGAAACTCTTGCTTGTGTAAATTGGACCTTTAGCTTCTGGAACCCGGGACATGAATTATTTTATGACCTATAGCTTTAGGATACGAGGTCTCAAAGGAATATGTCGGTATTTACTAAGTGAATATTTAATCATTCTAGGTACGTAAGTAGTTCTGTTGGTACATTTAGGATTCAGGTACTATGTGTCTGGAGTAAACGTTGGTACGGCTATTTAAATATTTATTTCGTGCCTAGTGTGCCTACATTTCGGCTGCTCCAGACTAAATCTAAGAATCCATATAAGACATTCAAAGAGTCCTCCTCAAGGTATACAATGCTCATAAAAATACAGAACCTTATTCATATATTTATTTAATAGACTCTGCCGTTATGACTATGATTACGATTACGACACACATTACACAAAAGAAGCGATTGTTTTTTTTTTTGGAAATGACTCTCGCATCGAACAAATCCCATGTGTGATATTTTCTGTAACTTTGGTTTTATACCTAGTTATACATACCTGTCAGTGCGAGAAACACCGTGAGAAATTTTCAACTAGACAACGCTTATTTTTAATTCATGACCACGATCTCATAACAGAAATCCAATTTGTGATAATGATAAGACTTACACGCTACATAAGGTAAATTACATAATCGTTTCATAATAATAGTGAAAACTCCGTAATCTATTAAGTATCCCTTTGATTTCGCACACACTATTAAGCCTCTGCATTTGCATGTAAATTCCATCACGGTTATTGCCAATTGCTGACCAAGTTATGTATCCAATTTGCAGGTAAAAACTTGGCAGCGTGCCCTATAACAAAACTGATTTTATTTGCATTCCTAATTTTAGCACTGGCATATTTCAGTTTCATGTATTGCTAATAGTCAAAAGTACAATATTTTATTTTAATAGCACTCGTATTACATCAGTCAGACTACTCGATAAAGAATTTTTTTTCACCTGGGACTTGGAACGCAAGTGCTGTTAGTTTTCGCCTTTAGCTTTATGTAATCACAATAGGCGTAGGTATGTCTGGTAAAGAAACGGCCAAACGTCTACACATCACCAGGCTTATGTGATCCTGGTAGCACCGGTGACAGTAATTCTTTGGTAGCGTGTTGTTTACACTGTCAGGCGATGACAGGGGAGTTAACCAGTCAGCTATTATGGTTAGTAATGGACGTTCGGAATCTGAAGCATTGTTATAAGATTTAATTAATTAGTTAGAGCTTCAATTATGTGGGTTTATTTTATTTCTTCAAGGGTTTTATTAGTCCGCAACCCGCAATGCAGCAGTTTCTCAGCTCCGTTCCGATCTAGACTATTAGAGATGGTCGTAAAACGTGTAATGGGTAGGCGTTCGGGGAGAAGGGAAGGCTACTTTCTACAACAAAACTAATAAACAAACTGATTAGTTGCACTTATGTGTACACTAAAGTAGACTTCCGACAGTAATTCCTGGCGGAACTAGGCCTTAAAAATCTTAAACACCTATTTAATATTAACTTAAGCCGGTGTAAGCCCGTATAGGTATAGCCAACCTACCTAGTAATTATTAATAATCTCACAAAGCAGCATAATGACGCTTAAGTTTATTTAAATGAAAAGCGTATTGATGAATGAGGCTTTTGTATATTGGAGTCTTTGAGTCATGTCCGTGTATAACTAATTTGGTGGTTATTTCAAACAATGAAGACAACAGTTTTGAATCACTGTACACATTGTAGTTAAACAGTTAAACAAATGAATAATCAAATCAACGATAGGGCCGGATGTTAATATCTGAAAAATGCAGACTACTCAGATATTTTGTACCTATCTTTTGTTGTTTTATGTTTCTGATTAGGTATGACCTTCTAATATATATCACGCTGGAAAAAGGCGCAACAAGCTAATGTTGCTGTGATGTATCGATCAAACAGCGAAAAACAGTCAATGACCCAAATCCGTTAATTCAGAGGCCTGAAATTACGGGCCGAAACTAAAAGTCGTACACAGGTATGAATTTGAATTTGTCCGAACCTAAATTTACACTTAAGTAAAACTCCCGAAGCTAGTGAAGAAGAATAGGTGAGTTATTGGAGGCAGTCAGACACACAGATAAATATACATAGAGGCTGGCTACTTAATACAACACCCCTCGGAGGTTAAAATAAGGGGCGGAGTTAGCGCGAACAAAGATTGTGTTGCGTAGGCGTAACAAAGATCAGAGTACCGCAGGCTGACCTTTCAACTTTCCGGACACGCGTGATGCTGGGCGCAAGCATTGGCCAGGAATAGGTACCCTACTAACCATTTGCGGACCTTATTACTACGTGACAAGGTGCACGAAAGAACGGTTAAGCGTTGAAGATAGTTCCAATAAACCGTCGATAAATGTTACCAAGTCAATAAAAAAAACGACATTTTCCGACACGTGTAATTTAAAGACGTTAAGAGGAAAATATACTTAGGAGCGGCCGCGGAAAACTTTTATGTTAAACATCGGCCCTTGGCGGTATAATATAACAAGTTTTTAAATATGCTCCGAGAGCGATTTCATTGACGCGAAAGAAAGTAAGAATTAATTAGAAATTTAATCGAATTCAACTTTTCGTTCGTTTGCTTGTCAGGTCGAAAGCAAAGCGTGTTTTAGCTATGGACAGGGCACCGTATCTAATAGGTCTCGGGTTAGAACTTTTTACGCGATTTTTGCGGAATAAAATGTGGCTAAGTATTATTTTCGTTGCTTATACTCGTACGCTTAAAAGATCTATCAATACCCCAAACACGATCACAAAAAAAAACGTAAAATAAAACTTGCGCGGGCTGACGATGCCCAAATACAATTTTTTTAAACGCATTCTTTTTCGAGTGGGGAGCGCCTATTCTTAAAAACAATGGAGTGCTGTTAACCACCCGTTCAATAAGTCGGGAGCCGGGGGAGTGATTACTATAAATAGACGACCCCCCGCATGTCTGGAGTGCACTCTGCTTGCTTTATTAAATGTCTACAAACTTTAGTGTCCGACCGAAGGTACAATTTTGGCCGAAGCCGAAGCCGAAGCCGATTAATCGGCTTTCATGAAAACCTTCGGCCGAAGCCGAAGCCGAAGCCGAAGGTGTGTTGACCCAAAGAAATGAGAGAATTTGCTAATAGTAAAAAAAACAGCAGTAAATTTTCTGCAGTTTTCACTTCGAAATCAAGTGTGTTTATGTTGTTATGTTATGTTTTGTCAGTTATTTATAAGATTAACTGCAAGCAATGCGATCGGGTCGGCGAAACGGTGTTCTGCTAAGCGCTGCGCACTATCCGTCTCGCTCTGGCATCGTTCGTTCAATTTCAAATCACAATTTGCAAACCTTCGGCTTCGGCCAAAGCTTCGGCCAAATTTTGGCCGAAGCCGAAGGTTTGGCCGAAGGTGGATTTTTTGGCCGAAGGTGGCCGAAGCCGAAGCCGAAGCCGAAGCTTCGGTCGGACACTAACAAACTTTAAAAGGAACTTAGCCATTCATAATAACGATAACAGCATACCTTCTTAGTCAAGAACGACTTGTGGTTTACCAAGAAATCAATTTGTGAGTTGAGAAGGCGCACAAATCGGTTACATGCGTAAGCGACATTACTCACACGTGGATAAAATCAGAGCTAGAAACTTGTTTCAAGCACCAACAACAGTCAACACTAAACAGAAATAAAGAGACAAATGATATTGGTGGGGGTGATTGAACCGTCAAGAGTATTATTAATAGCCACAACATGACGTTTTATCTTATGAAAAAATCCTTAACACACAGACATAATCTTCGTAACCTTGCAGGCACAAAAACATAGATAGATGACATCATAAATACTTACCTCACTTTTACAGATGGTGTAGTCATAGCCATAAGGTTCATAATGGTTTGTTAGAGTATGGAAGGTTCCAGTGGAGGGGAATTGAGATTGGTTGAAAACTTTCATCCAGTTGTTAGAGTCAATTAGACATACAACTGTTCTTTCAAAATAAAACAAACAAGAGATGGGAAGCTGGCAGTGAACCTGGCTTATCATGTGAATGAATGTGAATTGATAACAAACAAACCAGAGAATGAACAGTGAAGATAAAAATAATTAGGTATCAATGCTTTTCAATTGAACACATGGGCAATGTAATGATAATGAAAAAGATTTATTCAACAAACTGTGAGTGATTTAAGTAGGAAGAACTTGGCATAAGTAACAATTTTGAAATTGCTATCAATTTTGTGTCTATAGTCCGGCCAGACCATGTTCATCAGATTAGAATGAAATTTCAATTCAATACATGGTACTTCTTTTTTCAGGTTGCTTTTCTTTCCTTTGATTGATAATATAATTTTACTTGGCTTAGTTTATTTGAAGTAATTCAATATTGTGTGTGAAGTTCTGCACACTCTGTACTGGTCCCATGTGGGAACTAAAACCCAAACCTCGTCATACAGAGAGGAGGCTGGGCAGTGGGATTAATTTAGGTAGGAACTATTATTATTATTTACATTAACCTTTTGACCACCAAGGCGCGAAGTGAAATGCTGTGCTCCTAACGCCAAAGCAGTCAGTCGGCTCTTAGATAATGCTTGTTTTTTTTCGAATGGTGCTGTATTATTTTATTTTAGGTATAAAATAACTTACACTACCTATAAATAAAGTAAACCTAGAAAAAATGTTGAAGTGTTTTATTTATATTTCAGTTCTTTCGGAATAACTTCGACGCGCCATATAACGTCGTGGCGTCACGGGCACTGACTTGCGATGACGTGATATGGCGTCTTTGGTGGTCAAAATCAAAAGGTTAATTGGACAACAGACTTTGATTGCAATGAGTTCCACCAACTAGCATCCTCAGACCTAATTTTCCAATATATTTTCTGACAAATTATTGACTACATAATTCAGCCTTTGTAATAGGCAAAGGTAAGCAGGCTTTTTACAGTATCTCAGCATAAAATTACACCTAAAATAGCTTTATCTTTGTTTGTGATGATAAGCAATTTCTTGTAACCATTGATAACCCTATTGTTAATATTATTCAAACTATGTACATATGTTTCTAATCATATTCAGGGGCGTAGCTACCAAGGGGCTAGGCGGGGCAGTGCCCCGGGGCCCTCCAGCTCAGGGGGCCCCCGAACCGTTTCTATCGAATTCTAGGGGGGGGGGGTGCCACCCATGCTAGCTACGCCACAATAATCAGTTTACATAGGTGTGGTGTGGGGCCCCAATTTTTTAATTGCCCCAGGGCCCTTAGTTACCTAGCTACGCCACTGATCATATTTGAATGTTTTTTTTATTATTTAATAGAGATTCCCTTAAGGGGAAAACACATTAAATAATCATGTTCATTATGCAAAACCAACATAATGTTAATAAGCTCACCATCAGCTTCCTACACCAAAAGTACTGAATACAGTCACAGTCAGTACAGTGCTCAAAGTCAGTCAAATGCTGAATTCCAATTGGATTTTCATATCACACATGTATTGGCAACAAACAAGAAGTTCCAGCCTCCAGTTAAAACAAAGCAATTGACAATACATTTAAGTTCAATTCAATGATAATATTGGCCACTCTGTATAAATCAACCTGTCTAACAAATTATATGTGGAGTGTCGGTTGCAATCAGTGAGTATTGGTCCATTGTCATCATCATTTATTGAGTTTGATCCCCATAAATTTACAATCCATGTATTTCTGGATGTTGCATAGGACATTAAAAAACACAGTAAATGAAAGTATTTAAATATTCTAAAGATATTAAAACTATATCAATTTGAAGCTAAATCACATCTTACAGTTTAACTTTGTATACAGCATTTTCAAATTAGAAATTTCACTTTCTCATAAATGTCAAGATTCACACATACCTATTTGCAAATGGTTACTATTGTTTAGATATTAATAAAGAACAGCCGTGCATACAACAAAACAATAAAGAAACAATGAGATTACTAATTATCAACAGGAGGGAGATATCAGAATCTAGGTTTCCCCTTATTTACTTTTATATTAAATGATTTCTAGAAACCATAAAGATAAACTTTATTGTTTTAGCGTGATGTACCATCTGAAACTGAATGTTAATTCGGTTTAAACAAAAAACGCAACAATGTTACATGCACTAACTTTTTAATGATTTCTCTTCTAAGATGAGACAGCAATTGGGCTTATTGCTTATTGGTTCAAGATTGATTTGGCCTATGCAAACGATATTATGATATTAATGATCGATTGAAGGAATACTATAATCAAATTCCTCAATGAATACAATAAATTTAATTATTAATAACGTGAGACTAAAAGTGGTGAGATTTAACATGGTAAATCTTACCTTTCCACGTAAAACTTCTAATAGATGCAGGTCACAGACAGTGTAACTTGTTAATTTGTTACTTTTCACAGAGTTCAGTTCACTGTTGATTTCTAAAGATGCCCTTCTAAAGAAATTCAATGATTTCTTTTTTGATTCCGCGATAATCAATACGCATACACAAAAAAAACAGTCAGTCAACCAACCGACCGACGATCGTTTCGGACAGCAACTGCAGAATGTAATTTTCGCGTTTCGACAACTCGGATCACAAATTTTGACGTATTTACAAACAAAAATAAATTAATTCTCAGGAGATAAATTGAGAAATTTGAATCAACAATAAAAAAACTGCGATTCCTATGCTACTTTAGCTATTTATTTTAACGTTGGCTGTTGCTATTTTACTATAATCAAGTTATCAACTTGAATCGAGCTGTCACTGTCACTATTGAAGTTGACATTTTACCGCGTATTTTACGTTCTATGTCGGAAATTCGGTGCTGCCAGCTTTTAATGGCAAAAATTCAAATTGTATAATAATATTTATCTTTTACTTTGTATTTAATTTATTGATCACGGATAATTTCTTAAAGCCTAAAAGCACTGTTTCGTAGGCAGACGATTAATTTTAATCATTTCAATTAGTTTCATGACCTTGCAACACTCTTGGTCTCCAACGTTCCAATACTGTTTTTTTTGTTCATCATATTATTGTGCATAGTTTTGGTTGCAATACCGTAATACCGCAAAAAGATCGATTTGCTAATAACTTTACTAAATTGTTTTAGTCCAAAAACATAAGTTGTGATCACGTAAATCATCAATTTGAACTCAACCCATATGCTCAGAACGTGATCTGTTTTTTATCTCTTTCTAACACTCGACGTCATTCTCTCACGTTCGATGTGTGGTGTCATTTCGTTTGTACTATTCGTGATCAAAGAAATACTTAAAAATGTTTAGAAGTGTTGTAATATCATTAGCTAGTTATGTCTCATTTCATTAAAGTTATGCATGTGACTTTCAGTGGTGTGGAAAAGTTATAGCGAATAACTTATAGAATTAACAGTTCAGTATGAACTGTCACCAAGTATTAAGTGGAGCCTGTAATTCAGGAGATCAATGTTTTGCTGTTGGTTCAGTCGAGGGAATCCCTTTCACAGTAAGTTAAACGACTGAGATTCTGCTACTGCCAAGTCTCGTGACCAGTTTTTATCCAAGTATTAAAAAGCTAATAGCAGGAAAATCTAACGCGGCACAGTTTGATAAGCAGTATATCTTGGATAGAGTGCTTAATTATGTCATTTACGTCTACATTAAAAGCCTTGAAGACTGGGTATGCTTATGGCACCTTGTGACCAGTGACCGGTGCTCCATGAAAGAGTTAAATAATTTCCTTGAACATGAATTTGCATCTGTTAGCTACAGCTATTTAAATAAGAATGCTCTTGTGAAGTCCATTGTTATCCTTGAAGGTGATCAGCTACTTTATTGCTTGGCATTGTTGTCATACTTCATATCTAGTTGATTCAATTTCAAGTTCACACAATCATTCTTGAACTTTATATAATTATTGTGGTGATTATCAATTAAATACTCATGTTCATAATTCTTTGAACACTCCAAGATAAGGTTTTAATTTATTACCAAACTTAGATTACTACTACTAATGAACTTGCAAACTTTGAGGTTTACTTTGAAAACATGACTATAGATTTGTGTGTAGAATAAACATAAATATTTAGCTTTGTTACTAGTATTTATCTACTAATGTGTTCTCTAGTAAAGATTCAAATAAATCATATCTATTGCACTGATACTGACACCATTTCAAAACCCCTAATAATCATAGTTACCAACATTATTGTGATTTATAAATTTTTATTGTGATTAAAATTTTCCACCAAACTAAGCATGTACTTTTGTAAATAAACATGAACAGTTAGGAACAGTAATGTGGTTGAAGAGTGATCAATCAGCTCATACATATATGTATTGTTATTTTCTTTTGTCCTTTTTTTTCTTGATAGGGATTTTGTAAATATATTTTTTCTTTTTTTGAGCAGCAAAGACATTACAATAGTAATTTATTTAGCAAATTGTTTGATAAAAACAACTGTACAAACACATTAACAATGAAACAAAGTGCAAATTGGTTTTCTTCCATCTTCCACCTTCATAGATTGTTGGTCGTGGAACACACTTGAATGTTTTGTATGAATAAAGAATAAAAATAAATTAATTATGTCACAAAAATATGGGATTTTGAAAGCACCTAAAAGTGTGACATAGGTACTTTTTTAGATTGGCTGCTTCAAATTAGCGGCATCAAACATGGCTTTAAATATTTTTTCCTAATCTACTGCTCTAGTCTCCTGACAAGCATGGTATTTGCTTAAGGAGATTTCAACCCCTTTTTGTAAAAACACCCCGGTTGAGGTGTCACTACACTGCAATTCGGTAGGTACTAACTTCATACTGTAAAAGTCTCAGTGGGTTGGATAAATGAACTTTTTACTGTCACAAACAATAAAATTCTACCCCTGATATTTAAAAATCTCAGAGTTGACAAATGCTTCTGATTAGCCATTTGTGTGTATTTTAAGATTTTGTCTCATTTCAAAAATTACTTTCAGGCATATGCTGCAGGCTGCAATATAGTGATACTTGCATCGAATTTTGAGCGTGTCCAAATCATACCAGGTGCTATTCATGGCTACATCCGTATTGGGTCACTGGATTGCAGCACAGACACTGGAAAAATAGCTGCTGCATATGGTGCAGAAGTCTGCATATTTGAACCTACACCGTTGATTCATAGCGCTGCTACAACTCATGTAAGTTTTTTTTTATGACATTCCAGTTCTTAGTTTAGGAATAACTGTATCAGGAATTACTTACTTTGTGCAAGTCTCTAATCATTGATGTTGGAGAGAATTCATGGTTCCACAAAGCAGTTAGAGAGTATAAATTTTCTTTCCAAATTTTTTAATTAGCAACCCACAATACAATTTATAAATCTAATATTTGGCAGGGAAGATATTGTGTTTTCGTACCTAAATCCTATTGTCTATGCTATGTCTACAGTCTATGCTCTAAATTTGGCCATAACCATAACAACAGGTATGTCTCATAAAGCCAGACACTGGACCAATTGATAGCTTTAAATGTGAATATTTCAACTGTGATAGATTATAGATCTACCTATCAATCGATCGATCTAGATGATAGATATATATGTATAGATTCTATAGGAATTAATTAGAACAGTATAGACACTCTACTTAAAAGATTCACATAGAGGCCGGTGATAAACTTGGCCAAAAAGTGGTTTAGTGGTTTTTCCAGGTAAAAACGATGCGCGAACTTACCTTCACCACTTAAAATCTGACGAAGTTTATTGCCGACCACTATATGTACAAGCGTAACAAAAGCTAAACGCCACTAGCGTAATTCCATCCCACTCGAACGCGAAACAGTAAAGCATCGCGTATTGTAAGTCGTAAGAAAACAGAAGCTCACAATTCTCACAAATGTCACTAGCAACATAATTAAATATGTTCGCAATGGTACTCATTCGTACAGTCGAGTTCATAAGTATATGAGCAGACAAATGCCAAATATGTAAACTTTTGCACCTTATTGTCAATGTCATAAAGGTGTATTAGATTATTTTGAACCCTCAGTTTTGCTCATATATTAATGAACTCGACTGTACGTATCTTATTTAGAGGCTCAGGACGTTTTATAAATAATTCGCTTGTTGCTAACGTTCATTCTAGTTTGTAAAAGACACATAGATGGGTGCCTAAAGGCGTAACGTAAATAATGTGTTGTCTTTCATTAATGATTCATAATAAAATATTGATAGCCAATCTGAGCAGCTTTATTGACCTATTGTTATGATATGACGCCGTTAGTTTTGCTAAACAGATACACGCTGTGTCCGTGTCGTAGCCTTTACGTTTCTATTGTTTGGAATAAACGCCATAGGGCGTTTGTGCACTACCATGAATTTTACGGTCCGGCTTTTTCATTGAGTTCTCGTCTCGCTTGCTCTTCCATTAAATTGTATTGGCGTGAGCGGGACGGCGCGACAGACCTTGAAAAACCGGACGGCCGGACCGGAAAATTCATGGCAGTGCACAAGCGCCCTTAGGGTCTCTCTTTATATTTTGCAAAGATATCGGAATAGCATACCGCCGTTACACTGTACGAAATAGTTTGGTAAAGACTTTGCAACTTTGGCTTCGAATCGTCCCGTTCTCGACCGCATGAATTAACTCGTAATAAAGACTGATTTACTTAAAGTTCAATTTGACCAATGAAACTCGAGAATCTCGTCTGATTATCGTACCTATCTCTCTCGTCGTAGTATTATTACTGAGCTAGTCATTACGTTTGGAGGCTGTTTCAGCGGTACGTAAAATACAATTAAATCGGTTAGCACGTTAGCACGCACGCTGGTTTTTTCCCGTATCCGCTGAGTTCGTACTTACTATGCGAACCAATGCATTAATTGCGAGATGTTTAGGTCGGGACATCTTTGTAACCAGAAAAACACGTTCAGATGCCTGCAAAACTATGTATTGCTAACACTGAACGAAAGTGATGGAAACACAAGTGAGAATGTCATGCGTTGCCGGCTGCTTACCGGCGATGCTGTATAAGCATGCTAGTTTTTATTGCTGATTTAAGAAATGATAAATCCAACATAATACATAAGTGCAAAAGGAAATATGTATTATTCATAAGTCCCGGAACAAATGCTAGTGTGTTCAGCAATAAAAAAAAAGGATTTACCGCGTAAGAAGCGTGAAATCTTCGTGCGTGCTAGCTAGTGTGAAGTTTAGAATATTAGATCGGTTTCCTTACTCAGTCCAGCTGTACGTCGGACATTTTTAAACCGGAAAGTCGATTCTTGGAAATTTAGTGTACGTCGTATTTCAGTTAGGTATTTTAACGATAACGGTACGGTGTAGTTAAACAACTGAGGGAATCCTTCTCGGCTATTTCCCAGACGAAATCAGCAGAGCAATAAAACAAACTCCGATCGCGAGCAGTTTGGTAAAAATAACGCACGCACACGATTCCAATGCCTGTTACATTTAGTAGGCTAACATCTTGTCTGCATTAGAGAAATCTATTTAGCAATAATGATAAAGAATGCCTCGATCCATCTGGCGAGAGCAAACTTCACGATATTATTTATATGTTATATGTTTTTTTTTGTTGACTTCAAACCAATTTAATGTGGTTGCGTTAACTGGAGTAATTAGATATTTAATGTGTTCCACCTATAATTACTACACGACTTAAATGTAGAATGCTGTTGTTGGCATTCTTTAATTACTCCCTCTTAACACATGACACATTTAATTGCTAACGCAAATGAAGCCGCTTAACTGTACGGTCTGCTAAATTATTGCAGTTTGTACTGGTTTTTGGCAATATCTACTACTGCACAGTTTACTTATGTAGGTCGCTGCGGCCATTCATGTTGTTCTTGGCATGGGGATTCTTAAATCAGCAGTATATTGCCGCATATAAATCAGATGAGCGCGTGAATTACTCGCTTAACCTAGGAAACTACCTACTGACCTAATTACAAATACACGCTAGATATTCCGGCAATAATAGAAAGCTTTTCTAACATACACATTTAGCAGCAAAATGTTTAGCCTTGTCCACTGGAAAATCAACTATCTATTTTCCATATAGTTTACACATTTACACTTGGAATTATGTTCATGTGTTATTTTATGTCAGATAACGTTGGAGCACATTTCCAGTCAAGTTGTAATTAGCCTATTACAAGAGTCATTGTGATAAGTCCTTGAATAGCAAATAACTATATGCTTGTGCTTATACTTAGGTAAAGCGTAACGTAAAGCAAGAAAATCACTATTCGAAACAGTTCCCGTTCAAAGGGATATTGTAAAGACGTCACATGCATTATTCTAGATTTATTTACAATACAGCCATTTGCAATAGCATGCATCGTTATGAGAATATTACTGCCAGGCCCAGACGTTGCCTTGTCTGCTAAATTACAATATATAGCGAACATTTCGCTTTGGGACTTTCGTTGGATGCTAAAGCGACTACGCGGTCGCCACTCGCTATTTTATTTTGTCGACCTTTATGACTATTTCGTCCGGGCAGTTCCAATAAACAGCTACGAAGCCTACGACGCAAACCAACCTTACAAGGTTTAAATATCGTACACAATTATTTCTACTACTTGTATAAAATGAAGTCAAATAGTATCTTATCACGCATAATTATGATGCAGATGCTTTATTGATAAACGTTTGCACGCTCGTGTTTAGAGGCTTCTAAGGCTGCGTTACCACCAGAGATGTGCGAAGATGCATAGCGAGGGATATGTTTGAAATTAACCAAATAGAATGACCTCATTGTAATGTCAACACGTAAAAAAAACGTGATTCGATTAGCTATTTTTAAAGACTTCCCTTGCTACACATTCACCGACAACCCTGGTGGAAATGCAGTTTAAACCTTTAGGTAGGTATACGAGCAACATGTCGATATGTAGCTGGCAACTACTAGTCTTACTCTTCTTATGTATGAGAGCAACACACTGTTGCCAGCCACGTAATGGTGCAAAATGTTGCACGCTTAGGGACGCCTTTAGCATTTGTCCGTTCTGTCTCTCAATAAGATAACCATTAACCAACTTTAAAAGTTACATATTTTAGTTTTATAGACATTTCGTTCAAACCTGGTCAAGAATCACCCTAAAGAAACTTGCTTTCGAATGGAAAAACCATACACACGTAGACCACACTACGTCGAAAGGCTAAAAGGAGATAGGTAGTTATAGAGTAGAGAAATATGCCTGCGGTGTTTGATGTTTATGATCAATTGATCCTACTCGTGTAGGTACTCATATTTCTATTCCTAGTAGGGATTACACATATGTTTTACATAAATAAACAAACGTCGATACCATCCAATAAAGATAAATTAGTCACATACCTACTTAGCGTCAAAGATAATTGAAATCTGTTGTAAATATTTACAGTTCAACGTCATCAATAAATTGCAAATGAGTGTCGACGGCTGTTCTTTTGTTTTGTTTCTTATTAAACAACCAAAGTCATAATTGCCATATTATGCTTCTGAGAATAAAAAATGTGCATTGGTTTTTGGAACTGAAATGCGATCGATTTTAACTTAGCATGTTGAGTAAGTGGTACCTACCCAGAGTTAGCATTTGCATGCAACAAAGCCTTTTAAACAGAAAATGTAACGCTCGAGAAACCATGAAAGGCAATTTTGTGCGCTGATTTATTTACTGCAAGATTGTAGATTTTTCTTCCTGTCTTGCTTATAATCAAGCAAAATGTTAAAAAAAGATCAGTCTAGGTATTTGAACGCCATCAATGCTTATGATAACTTAGCGTTAAATATCAAGGTGGCATCAGCAAAATTAGCACGTGATGTTTAATTTAGTTCAAAAATGTCTAATTACAGAAAGTGGATCGAGCGATCGATCAATCATCCGCTTATATCTTTGCCGATTAACGTCGTGTCGGTTTATGTCCTGGATTATACGTTGCACTTTCATTCATGCGAGGTCTCCACTCGTGATGTCTCAATTGAACCGCAAATCATTCCTGATAGCGGTGCGGTATCCACGTGATATCAATTTAACGGCTATTGACACAACTATGTAGGTGCTATTGTAACAGCGAAGATTAGCTACGATTTATAATAACTGCTATAGAAACACCTCGGAACTCCATTTACCTGTTCTAGGTGCTATCTAGAGACTTGTAATATATCGATACACTGTACCAGCAATCTCTAGCTCCTATAATACTTGTTTTCCGAGCTGTGGTGTTACGTAAACCTCCCAGCGCTAGCTGGAGACGTGGAGACTGTTTGTCTCAGTGCTTATCGATTCTAGAAGTTTTAAGTACTGCAGTATTAGCCACTGCGGAAAGTCTGCTTTACATATAAATAACATTTTGTGTTCTGAAACTAGCTCAATCATGCCTCATGCCGCCTGCGGTACGTGTCGAATAAACATTAACTGACTTGGAAAAATGCGACGTGGGCTCGTAAACTTGACCTCCGTTTTATTCTTACGAGGTATCTAAATGGTTTATAAAACATTATAGCAGCCACGCGTGCGACCTACATAATATTGGATTTGTGTTGTTTTTGTTTACTAACTGGATAAGCATTTGACATACTTAATTATAGAAGAGTGAAATGTAAATAATGAAGTAAAATAGACTGGCGAACGATTCTATTTCTTAGAGCGTCATGTTAAGTTGTCAGGCCAACTCTTGTTTAAGTACTTACAATACTTACATAGAGACCTACTGTAATTTATCATAAAAAATCAATTGTGGATCTAAGTCGCAAAATGTGTATGAAGTTTTTAAAGAAGTTTAGAATAGAACAGAAAAATGAAATGACCGTTTTTTATGTCGACCTTCACAAAGCATGTGGGTACCTAATCCAATGGTACGACACAATAATAGGCATTTTCATCATCTACGAGAATTACTATTATTTTTACTATAAATTTTGTCATTATTAAGTAGCTAAAGAATTTACCACGTGCAAAACATTTTTTTTCTGAATCTCGATAAAATCTGGACCTTAAGATTGCCTGCCGTCCCCTGATCTTATTATTATTTACTCAACTCGAATCATAAACGTTTTAATGGTCGTTTGCATTTAACTGCGTGTCGACCGCGCACTTTGGGTTACCCAGTTCTTTTTATGTCCCTTACATTTTATTAACTTTCCAAAGGGCCTGGAATACCGGTGGGTGCAAACGGGCAAGTTGACAGCAGACGGACCAATCACAGCGCTCTCATGGAACTTGGAGGGAACCCGCCTGCTCACCGGGGGCAAGATCCTTCAACTATGGCACCAAGCGTCGCTCTACCAGGAAGACAGTCAGCGTAAGTATGATGATGATAATTTATCGTCTAGTGTAGCAGGAGATTGTTCATTTTAATGTGACGTCAAGCTCTCGCAAATTGCAACCAGTAACCGAGATCGGTTTTAACTGGTCATCTTTAGGTTCTGATTTTCGTAGCTAAATATAACTAACTGTATTTCGATAACCAGTCCGAGCGCTACCTTTTCTCTCGTATGACTTTTATATCTGATCTGAATTTGCGAAGCTGTGTATTCGATACGACCGTGATATCACTATCTATCGCTTTTATCAGATTCATTTCGGGATTTCCACCTCGTCTTGATTGACATTCGTAAAATTTTGTGTTGGTGTTTTAGGCATAACTATGCAGCGTTCTGAGATAATGATAATCTAATCTCAGGCGCCACATCGCATAGACACGATGCTATTATTATGACATTGAGTCACTCAATGGCCTGCCTGATGAGAAACATGATGGAATCCGAAAGCTGGAAATGCTAGAATATTCTCTAAAAATAATATTTCGTATGCCAAGTGTCGTTCATTAAGTTTGGGAACGTTTCAGCTACCATTGTTGGCATTGTGAAAAAACTATCAGCAGGGCTATATTGACCAATGCTCTCGGAATTCGTATGGGCTTATTCGTATGGAAATCTTTTCGTGTAATAACACAATCCCAACTCGGTCAGGCAGGGTACCTATGGGTTTAGCCCGTCTTATTGTAACGTACGCGATACCTTTTGTTTCAATTTTAAAGCGAGATTGGTTATGATCTGTCAAAAAGCGATCGTGATTCCGACCCCCTTAGTTAGACTTAGACAATAGCCCTGCAAGACAGAATTTCAATATATGTATGTATTTAATCTGTTGCCCGTCATATTGTATCATGCACCATTACCCCGCACCATCATTAGCTAAGTTTGCAGCATTCATAATAAGCAAATATTGAGTACCTGCTTAGGCAAGAAAGGTTCGTCGGTAAACGATTTTTGTGTTGTATTTTATCGCGCTCTCTTTTTTTCACAAACTTTTTGCGAATTCCGAGAAGGCAGTCGGAAGGATCTACCTGAATGTTGTGCTGTTACTAGTGATAGCGACTCAAATTAGGTATTTTGGACGGTCAGTAAGAGACGAAAACCTTTGTTACTGACGCCGCGTAATCATACTGTGATAAGCCTGTGTTATGTCCACACAATCTGATAAGATCGCTTGATTAGGAAACCAAATTAGATGTTAGAATGTTTGGTTTCCCAATCCCGTTGTTTTCAGAATGTTTCACAGTCACATGTTTAATGCGGCAAAGCATGTTTATGAATACATATACCTACATGAATTCTTGGCCAGCTTCATAAAAAAAAACTGAATATTAGAAAGCGTGGAAGTTGTTCAATCCAGAGTTGCTGCAGTTAATTTGATTGCAACTTAATTGAAAAATGCGCCTTAAGTACAGTCAAGGACTTTAATTCATGAGCCACCATGGAACCAATCCACAGTAAACGTCATAGTGACATCCCATTAATTACCAAGGGAAATCGTAAAGATTTTTTCTTTGAAAAGGTTCTATGGTGGCTCATGAATTAAAGTCCTTGACCGTACATAAAGTCATGGATAAATACACGCCCCAAATCAATTTTCTGCTATTTGACTATTGCCTAAAATAGATCGTCGGGCAAACTGACTCTTGCGATTATCCCATTACAGCAAGTTCCGGTGTGACATTCCAAATCGGTGGCAGCGACAAAGACGAAAAGCCGAAGCTGCAGGACGAGGAGGAACCCGTGAGTTTTAGCGAACAGATTCTAATAGATAAGATAAACTTGTAAATGGAAGTGTGCACTCTGTCTTCTGATATCATTGTTTGTGTTCGCCTGATATCAGTTATGTATTAAGGAAACCGGACCAAATCAACTTTAATATGTATATCTAGTGCGATATTGTTCATTGTTTAAAAGATCAATGAACTTTCTGATTTATTAGTTTCGTAAAAAAGTTTAGAGGCGAACCGCGATGATTTTCTTTAAGAGTGGCGGAAAACGAAAGATGCCTGTTTGAGCAATTTTAACCTCGAAGGGGTAAAAATGTCTGTCCTGAAAGGTATCCAGTAATATTTCGCCACATACCCCATCCAGAAAACAGGGCACGCATGGAATTCACATTTAACTTGTGAAAATCCTTCAGTTTTTAAGCGACAGAGAAGAGTACTTCAAAACTCTGGTATGATTAGAATGCCGCATTAGTGTAAATGTCAAGTCGTCGTCGTTTCCCTAAAAAACCTCGAGTCCTTTTTTTGCCATGTTATCTTGCCCAAAATAACGAGTAAAATGTTTCTAAGAAAAAAAAAATCGTCACATGATTTTCATACAATTTCTACCTAAGTATGTAGAGTATGAACGAAAATCGCATAACGGAAAGTTTCATGCAGGACACTTTTTTATCTTTTAGATCGATAACGATCTAAAAGATAAAAAAAGTAACGATAAGAAAAACCTAAAATAGCTACATTTAAAAAATAAGTTTAGGTATATTATTTATTGTGGGCAATGGGCTAGCAACCTGTCACTGCAATATCACGTTTAACCATCTGCTTACCCTGAAATTGTCAAACGTGGCCCTGGTGTTTTGAATTCATGTGCTCTGCCTACCCCTCTTGGGAATACAGGCGTGAGAATATGTATGTATGTTACTCTATTTTTGTCTGCAAAACGCCTAAAGACTTAATAGTATTTTGTCTAACAGTTGATATATCACTTCACTACATACTATAAAACAAAGTCGCGGTCGCTGTCTGTCCGTCTGTATGTTTGCTTCAGTCTTTAAAACTACACAACGGATTTTAATGCGGTTTCTTTTAATAGATAGAGGTTTATATGTATAATTTATACGTAATATTGTAAAGAAACACCATTGCACCCTTGCGAAGGTCGCTAGTGTTAATATAAATGTGATCTTTCCCTGTCAGGGCTGGCTGTGCGTATGGCAGTGTCACACGGCCACTCCGGCGCACCATCTAGCCTTCTCGCCCGACGGAGTGCTGTTCGCGACATCCGGCGAGAACGATAGACTAGTGAAAATCTGGTACCAAAATAAAGGTAATAAAACTAACTACGTTTTAACGACACGCAATTACTCCTAACCGCATGGCAGCTTTACATAATGGGTTCACTATTTAGCGCTCGTTCTTAAATGATTTGTTTTCGTTATTGTTATATTTCTCTGAATTGGAACACGGTTAATTGCATGCTTTGATATAAAAGCCGTGTGGTGTGAGGTTTAGAGTAACACCTCCCTATTTCTTTCGTGGATGTCGTAAGAGGCGACTAACGATAAGTAAGTAAGTAGGTTTAATAGATGATGATGATGATGATGATGATGATGATGATGATCACGGATTGATCCGAAACATGTCGAGCTAATCTCGGTATAAACAACGTGAGTAATCCCGTTATTTTTCACTACAAAGTAAATAGCATCCAGTCACTATTGTACCTTTTAACGTGAAACTTTAAACCTGACTATTTCACGTTTTGCAGTCACTTCTAGCATATTATTAGAAGTGACTGCGAAACGTGAAATGGTCAGGTTTAAAGTTGTATAAAAGAGTTAAATGGGAAAGGGATAGTTCGTTGGTCCGCCTAAAACATACATATTTGCACTGAGTTAATCAGCTTATCAGATTATCCCAATACACGTATAAATGAATAACGCTCGCAGCCAGTCACGTACTGTAAATACTACGCGAAGTGTTAATTGCATTGTTTTCGCGTCTAGTATTTGTTCCACTGAGGCGGAAGCTTCAAATTGTTGTGTTGTGTGAATGGCATTTTAATTCCGGCACGCTATGATTGCTATTCGCTGTTTACTGGTCGTGGCTTGCTATCTCTACGTAATGTTCAAATATGGAATTTATTTAAAAAACATCTGAATTTGATCCTACGTTTGTTTAGTACTTGAAAATAGATAATTGAAACCTTCAATTTTATTCAAATGTAAGAATGGGTGGCCCCATACCCGTAGTACCCGTCTGGTGTCGAGTTTAGAATAACACTTCTCTATTTTTTCCGTGGGTGTCGTAAGAAGCGACTAAACACAAGTAACAATATATCGTAGCGATTAATCTGCGCAGTTTTATTGATCGTTAGTATGTGTAGGAGAAATCGTTACGATTTATCGCCCGCATAAGAAAATAGGCTAAAATATGTTTTGTTCGACAGGATAGCAACCTGCCACTATTGTACTTACTTTTTTCATCTATGTTTGCCCACATAATTATGATTACTGTGGCTACGAAACGTGAAATTGTCATGGTGTTCGCTATGTAATATTTCTTTTGCCCTGCCTACCATTAGGTAATACAGGCGTGGCGGCGATGTAAGAATCAGTCAAAATTCGAAAGCCATATTAATCGAAACGAAAACAAAGAAAGACAAACCCAGTATTTGTACAGAGTTTTGTTTCGTTCTACAAGTTTTTCGAGTCTCTCGTTGTTTGTGAGTAACCATCTTCCAAGGTAAATTCGACCCAATTCCAGCGGTCAGATCGACTTGAAATTTGATATGAATAGTTTATTTCTTTAGAAGTTTACAATACTATATCAATAGTCTTATTAGTAACATTAAATAAATAGTTACTTAATGTTGATCACAATGGGCCTTATCATTGAGATGTGTATACTCGTATGATAAAGATTGACATTCGGCACACATAAATCACGCTTGTATTCCCAAACGCGGTAGGCAGAGCACACGTAACGCTACGTAGTCACAACCATGACTATTTCGCGGTTTGTAGCCACCTTCAGCATAGTTTTGTGGTGTCGGGATAGAATAACACCTCTCCATTTTTTCCGTAGATCTCGTAAAAAGCTACTAAGGAGGTTTAGGTATGCTTTAGGCGACGGGCTAGCAACTTGTAAATATTTCACCTGTTTGACTATTTTTATACCAAAATTTATCCTAGAAGTGGCTGTGAAGCGTGAAATAGTCTTGGTTTTGTTTATGTCATGTTTTGTGAGCTCTGCCTATCCCGTTTGGGAACACAAGCGTGATTGTATGTATGTATGTAAACAAAACACAGTCAGCAAAAAAAAAAAAATATTTTTTTTCAGTTTTGGTACACGCGCAAGGAGAGCATTCGTCCCAAGATCTCAACTATACGTTCATTTACGTGGCACACCCACGGGCTGTCACTCATCTGTCATGGCGGAAAACCAGCAAGTATATGCCGAAGTGAGTCAGACGTTTTTAAACGGTTTTACTTAGCTTACCCCGTTTGTTTTAGACTTTATTCTTTGGTCTTTGTTGGTTCAAATTTAGAAATGGAAATTTCACCCTCTTTCCGTCAACTGATTGATCTGAAATTCGGTATGCGCTTTTAGTTGTGGTGACAATACAATAATGTACATTCATTGTCATTGTAAATTCAAAATGGCCGCCGCTACAAAATGGCGGTTGACCTAATTTTTATCTACCCCATCAATATGGGTATCAATTGAAAGGTCTTCGCAAGGAGAATACAGTGCACTATATCAAGTTTAAAAAAAAAAACTAAAAGCTCGAAAAAAAAAAAGTAAAAAAAAAACTTTTAAGTAAAACGGTTTTATACACATTGATTAGACTAAAATAAAACCGTTTTACTTAAAAGTTTTTTTTTACTTTTTTTATTACTTACATCTTATGTTTTTACACGTTACTCACTACTTCTACTATAAAGCGGCAAACACACTGAGTATTTGGGACATAGACTGTCCGCCGACTGTCGTCACGGAGTCAAGCTGTGACAGCTGTAGTTCGCCGAATGCCATCGACTACAGTGCTCTTTTCGCTTTTGTGGTAATTGCATGGAACATGTGTTGACAACTCAATGCTTTTAATTATTGGCAGTGGAAGCGGGGTAGCACAACTGCTAGAATATACAGGGTTACTGGTAACTCGACGTATTCTTGGTAGGACTTGATAGAGGAGCTAAAATGCAATATTTTAAGCCATCATATGTATGGCCGAAAATTAACGGTTCTTGAGTTATTGATTTTTTAAGATTTTTTTTGAATTTCCCCTAACAAAACAAATAAAAGTCTTTGAAATCAGCGAAAACATTTTTTATGTTTTATTAAATCTGTGGTTGTTGTTACTAAACTA
>BHDV01069672.1:151583-176737 GCA_005406045.1 Adoxophyes honmai | reverse complement strand
GCGCACTCGCGCTCGCCGCCGCGCCGGCAGCGCGCCACGCACCGCCACAAGCACCGGTTCATGCAGCGGCTGAAGCACATGAAGTTAGTTCCGCTGCCGTTCTTAATGCGTTCCAAAATTGAATATAGTTTTTTGTTTAAGCAACTAGGCTGTAAGCTCTTGTGCTCGGCTTTTTTTTGAGTTCGACAGCGTTTCGTAAGGACCAGAGAGTCGAGAAGAATTCACGGCGAAAAACTTGGCACAATGTTTTTCTTTACACATAGTAATATTGATGAAAAAGGTATAATAGTGACAGGTTGCTAGCTTGTCGCCTTAAGTATACCTTAACCTATATCTTTATTCGCCTCTTACGATATCCACGGCAGAAATGGAGAGGTAAAAGAATAGCGTCAAATGTGAATCCTGCAGTCATAATCATGCAGTCATTCGCAACCATTGGTAGTTGTATGTTGCTCAAGCTAAAATGAATAAAACTAGATCAGTCTGCAATATATCGCTAACTAATGAACCCACTAACCTTTTTCCAGGACATGTTTCCACATACGGCGGAACGCCCAGTCGTCGAAACAGCCCGGCGCGCCCATACCCACCTTGCCGTCTACCTACAGCGCCCACGACTTCCACAACTATCACACCGGCTCTTACACAGGAGGTGAGTTTATCTTATCAAACGTCTACAATTCACCGTTATGATTTATAAATACACAGAGTTTTCTTTTTTTTATTTCTTTTGAAACAACTGAGGATGTCAGAAGACATTAATGTCATAAAATGGTTAGTTTTCATGTATGATCTGACGGTTTAGGTTCTTAAATGAATGTAAACAAACTTCAGTTATCAGATTTGACAGGTTAGTAAGGTTATGTTTACTAATTATATTTTATTCAATGTTCAAATAGTTTAACAAGGGAAGAAAAAAAATAAAAATATTCTGTTGGAGCCTGAGTTTAGGTACTTATACCAAAAACAGTCGGAATTAGAACACTAATGTCCATCAGATCAAGAAATATTAGGTAAGATTCCTTTGTTAAACTATTTGAACATCCGCTAAAATGTTGGTAGTAATTATAACTTTATTAACCTGTCAAATCTGACAACTGAAGTTTGTTTACATTTAGTTAAGTACCTAAACTGCCAGAGTATAGTCACTATTGTCTGACTAAAAAACCGTCAAACATCGCTGTCAAGTTTAGAAATTGTATAATACATATTATCACATTTCCTAGGTCTCCATTTTCACCTCGCGGCGTCAATAAACGCTGAGACCGACATACCGCTGGTTCCATCACTGACCGGCGGGGGGCGGTTCATCTTACACTGGTTACACAACAAGGAAATGCACTTCACCAGTCAAGCTGAGACCATATTGCATGATCTTACTAAAAAGGTAAGGTTATATAAAGTGGTATATAAGGATACCGTCGTGTATTTGGCGTGTGGTATCGGGTTTAGAATAACACTGATCTTTTACTTCTATGGATGTCATAAGAGGCGACTAGGGATTATTAGGTTAAGCTATATTTTTGGCGACAGACTACCAACATGGTATTTAACTTAACCTAAAAAATATGCTAGAAGTAGCTATAAAACGTGAAAGAGTCATGGTTTTGACTGTATAGCGTTTCGTGTGCTCTGCCGACCCCATTCGGGAATTCAGGCGTGATGTATGGTGTGTAAGATACAACACGTCCTAAAGCAGAACAGAACAATTAGACAAACTTTAAAACTAAAAAATCTCTTATACTTAAAGCACCAATGATGACTACCATCCTAAGCGTGTCATCTTTTTCTCATCATAATTTCAATCAATGTGAGAAGTAGAGTCTGTCATCAAAACTACTTTATAAACCAACAAAACCAGTAATTACCGAATTATTTCAATGATTCAATTGATAATAAGTAAGGAAAACAAATAGTAACCTTCATTCCAAGTTACAATACTTATGTTAGTGTTGTAAAAATGTTTGTAGATTAATTTCGATTGGATCCGGAACTATGAAGCCGATATAAAATTGCGTTGTTTCTGTCCAGGTTTTAGACAAAGAAGAGACTGAAGAGGGCGGGTCAGATCACACCACGCATCCGGACGGAGAGAATGACACAAGTATGTGTTCAGTTGTTTCTATGCCCTCAGTGTAGTACGATATCTTGATAAATACAAATGAAAACAAAAAATAGTAAGTACAGAGTAGTGAGTACGTTGTTATCATTGTACTTGTGACGACTTTGTATCCGCTTTGTATCGATATTGGGATCCAGTTGCTTTTTAAAGCTGTGGTTGCCTTTTCTGTAACGCGGGGCTTTGCGTTGAAAGTGTTGTTGTAACATCCACATGTATTAATTAATCTCATTTGAACTCATTTCAGTGATATTTTTTTAATTAAAGTTTGGTTAAGAGGCTTGCCATCGCATTTTTGGTATAAAAATACGAGGGGTCTTCCGTTCTAGAAACATTACTTAATTTAATCATGTATCTATCGGACAATGCCATACGTAACCGTAAATATATTTTGTAGTAAAGATTTATCCAAATTGTATACAGTGGTGGACAGATAATTAGAAACACTCCATACAATCACGTAAACAACCAACATGAACTAGCGGTAGTAGTAAAAGAAACATAAATAAGGTATAATTCATCATGCAGTAATGTAGCCACAACATTAAAATATGTATAGAACGAAAAAAAAGACAACAGAATTTTATCATTTTGCTGTAAAGTTAGTTTATACATTGGTAACTTGAATTTCCGTTACTGGCCGTTTGGACACATAATTAGAAACAGGGTCACTAACATACTTTTATCTTTTGTATAATTAAAAATAACCTTTTTATTACACTTGTGGTGGCAATTACACATCACCTTTAGTTTGTTGAGTAGTAAATTGTGTTCAAAATGGGGAAAAATAAAAGTTAAAAGGTGTCAACTCGCTAAGTAAATGTAAGTCCGTGTTTGAACCGAAAGAGGACATAGAAAAGAGTCGTCGACCACTTTGAATGCTATCAGATCCATTCCAAAATACATGGAACTACTGAAAACTAAATTAGAAAGATACACGCAAGGTAAAAATCGCCCAGAGAAGATTTGCTCATTTGCTAAACAAGACCCGTTCATAGGCTCCAATGAAATTAGAAATGAGGTTTTCACGTCATATGACCCCGGAAACGTGAAGTGAACACTAGTAGCCAGTCGGTTAGTTGAAGTGAAACTGTATAGGAGGGTTTCCCAAAAGGTACCGGTCCCGCAGAACAGTAAAGAGAGATGAGATAATTATTTACGAAAAAATACAGCAAGTTGACAGTTCAGGAATAGACAAAAAGTTTTACTTTCAGATGTAACTAAAATCAAAATGTTTCCACCACCATGCTTAACCATACTTTTTGTGTATTTATTATTGAAACCATGGTTTGGTAGACGTTTAATGTAGCGTTTTCTGTCAGAATTCACCATATTATTTTTAGTTACACCTGAAAATAAAACTTTTTATCTGAATCTTCCTATATTGTCCACTTGCTGTATTTTTTCGCAATTAATTATCTCATCTCTATGTTGTTCTGTAGGTACGGTACCTTTCGGGAAACCCCCTCAAACAGTTTCGCTTCATCTAACTGACTGGGTACTAGTCTACACTTCACGTTTTTGAAGTCAGGTTATGTGTAAACCTCATTTATAATTTCATTTTAGCCTATAAACGGGTCTTGTTCAAGAGAAGATTCGCTTACCGTACGATAAGCGAATCTTCTCTGGGCGATGTTTTCTTTGGGCGTGCCTTTCTAATTTGGTTTTCAGTTGTTCTATGTCTTTTGCAATGGTCGATGGTATGAAATACCTTTTTATGGTGCACATCCTAAGTGATTGACGATTCTTTTGGATGTCTCCTTCGGTCCAAACGCAGATTTACAATTGCTTAGCGAGTTGACGCCTCATAACTTTTATTTTATTCCCATTTTGAACATAATTTACTGCTGTTGTAAGTGAAGTTGATGTTTATTGCCGCCACATGAGTAATGAAAAGGTTTTTTTTTAATTATTCAAAAGAAAAAAGTATGTTTGTGACCCTGTTTCTAATTATGTGTCCAAAGAGCCAGTATCGGAAATTCAAGTTATCAATAAATAAACTCATTTTACACTAAAGTTATAAAATTCTGATGCATATTTTTTTCATTGTACGTGTATTTTAATGTTGTGGCTACATCGCTGCATAATTAATTATGAATTATTTACGTTTCTTTTGCTACTACCGCTAGTTCAATGTTAATATTTTCGTGATTGTATGGAGTGTTTCTAATTATCTGTCCACCACTGTATGTAGCTGCCGCTAAGTAAACAGGCTAATAGAAGCTGTCTATATACCAGGCGAAGGGCTTCGTAACTATGTGCTTTATTGCTTATTCCACGCTGCATAGGACATAGGCGACCGAGCCAGCATCTGACTAAAGTACAGTCGGAGGACAACAGCAATAGCGATGAGCAGCCAGGTAACGTTGTGAGGCGACTGAGGCTAATCTTGTAGTGGTTTAACAAAGATAATATACTTGAAGTTTCGTTATGTGACTCATTAAGTCAGTAATATTGCCGGTTAGGCACAGTAAGGCGCGAGATAGAATATACCTGTCACTGTCTAACTATAGATGTCAGATAATGACAGGTAGTATATTCCGCGCGCGTAGTAGGTAGTATATTGTGCTAAACCGACTGATTCTTGAGAGTAAAGATCTCATTATTTTTTGAGGTTTTTCAGTTTTTAGATTCGAAATACATACTTGTTTTTTTGCTTGTTTCTTTTAGTAAACTAATTTCTCACCAGCCTCATCTGAAAAATTGGGTAGGTATACTCAAATTATGCAGAGTGACATACAAAGTATGTAATCTACTATCACCTGCAGGTAGCGGCAACCACAGCCACCCAACGTTATCCAACACCACCTCAATAAACTCAATAGCGACAGACGTGACGTGTACGCACCTCCCCGACTCGCTGGACGCGAAAATAGAAGGTCTACTGAGAGACTGGCACCAAAGTCCGGACTTGTTGTTCTCCATACATCCCGTGGATGGCAGTTTTCTAATATGGTGAGTGTTTAATTGGATGTCAGTTTGAGGTGATGTTATCTTAGAGTTGGATATTGATTTCATGTTTTAATGAAGTTTGAACGTTTTACCAAATATTTGTATTATGTTGTGTTCAGCTTGTTAAAACAATGTTATACTAAGGCGCAGCGCAAACGCGCGTGCGATCGAGTCTGCGGCGCATAAAAAGTGAGCGCCGGACTTTTTGCGCGTCGTGTGCGTTACTGCATACAATTCCATAGGTTCTTTTATCACATTCTAAAAAGTCCGTCGCAGATAGTCTGTCGTCTGCGCAGGGGCCTACTAATACCTGTTTTAGTTATAACTTTATTTGTAATATTTAGGTTTTTTGACAAATTTATTGCCTTAGTCAAGAAATTTACATTTAAAACCCCCAGACCCGCTAGTTTGGCAATGCGCGTGATTAGATTCTCTCACGAGATAGAATACCAGTCATTTACTAATTCATTTAGTTAGACACTGGTAAGATGACGGCCCCCATTTATGGACAGTTTAACCTGACACGCAGCAGTAATTTAAAGCTTTTGAGGTTGTTAAATAATTGCAAAATAAATGAATATTCCTTAGTGGTTTATAAGAGTCCACAACTGGTGGTGTTACCTTAGTATCTCGTGGGCGACTCTATCGCGCCGTACCATACTGTACCTACTAAACCCTCCAATATAATCGCTCCTTCGTTCATAGGGTGTGTGAATGGCTAGACGAGCTCCAAGCGGGTGCCATCCGGCAGGCGCAAGTGTCGTTCTCGGCGCGCATCCCCTCCGCCTTTCCCCTGGGGGACGCGACCACGATGTGCACGCCGGCCGCTCTGTACCACGCCGCCGCTCAGCCATTGTATGTGCGGCACCGCACCAAACCTGTCATACCTGGTAAGGAGGCTTGGACCTTTGGCTTTTATGAAAAAAAAACAAAGTCGCGTGATGACTTGTACCTCGAATTTATTTACATAAATATCACTGGACAATTCCGTAATCGAATGATCGCTACAATGTAATGCAACGTGGTTTTTAATAGCGTGATTTCGGGATTTACTTTGATCCGGGGTTCAGCTTCTGTTGTTACCTTTATCGTTATTTTTTAAGGCCAACAACAACCGCCGGCACCTGAGACTGTAACGACTCCTTTAGCAAGCGTGCAGGAGGAGAAAGAAGAAAACGAATGGCCTAACGGTCAACCGGAGGAACACAAAGAGCCTCAGGAAAACGGTAAGTGTAAACGAATCTGGTAGGGGCCTGTCATACGTGCACTTTCTCGTTTTAATGCATGATGGATTATACACCTTTCTGACTGTCCTACTAATCTGGGACGCTTGAAGAAAGAGTAATATTAAGTATCAATACATGTAATCTAATTTCGAATTGAATGTTTATGAAATTTCATATTTGGCTTCTAGGCAATTTAGAAGAAAACAACAACGACATGAAGCGCAAAGCGAGTGTAGTAACTGAGGATACAGGTGAAAATCAAGAAGGCGACGTTTTAGACTCGGCACCTGTCATATCCATGGTGACGAATCACACTAACGGAACCCTCAACCTTTGGCAACTAACCTTCGACGACAAATCTAAATTTTCTCAGGTTAATTTTTTTTTTTAGGGTTGAGTTCATAAGCTTGCGATTCCTTTGACATCATTCGCCGCATGCTACGAAACTGAACCTTAACTCGAACCTTTATCTGCAAATTGTATAATACTAATGGACTTTCATTTATTTTTAGGTGCTATCAATAGGTCACGCGTCCAGAGCGTCAGGCCATAGATTTAGGGTTAACGACATCACATGCCATCCAGTATTACCTCTTTTGCTTACCACGAGCCATCATAATATATCTGGTAAGTGTCGAGCATGAAATCGATTTGGAAAGGTTCCCAAGTGTTAAAACTAGACTAAATAGTCTGATTATTGTATGCTACACATGAGCAACACAAGGGGGGCAGCTCTTGTGCTACTTATGAGGAGGCGGGGGACAAATGAGAACTGCTCCTGAATAAAATAGTCAATGTTAAACAGTGGGGGGGGGGGTAGCTGCTGTTACGCACGAGGGGGGCGACAGTGAGAAGTAAATCGTGTCACTTAGCTTGAGAATATGTTGTCAAAAACCTACATAACTATAATTTAATGTCTAAGCTGTGTTATTATTACAGATAATGACAGGGACTTGCATACAATGGAGGACGATGCGGCAGCGGGAGGATTGTGTTCGGAACTTATAATGTGGCGCGTAGAGTGCGTCGGGCCACTCGGGAAGTCCGGTGGAGTGTCTGAACTAGCTAGAGTGAATTCCCCGCATTTGTCCGCCTTTAGCAACGTCGCTTGGTTACCTACTTTATTGCCTAGGTAAGTAAGAAAAGTGTAAAGAAATTTTTGTACGAAATGTTTTGTAAAATTGTCACATTCGACTAGAGGAAATTAAGCCGAAATGTAATCGGAATAGCGCGCAAAACAATGTATAAAACGCACAGTGAATAAACCCGGTGAAAAAACGTACAGGATGTAGAGTCATTAAAGTTGTTCATTTCTTTTTTCCTCAATTTAAATAAAAGTAGTGTTTCTAACTCAGAATCATGGGCGCTTTTGATACAAATTAATAAAAAAGGTTCTCCATTTTTTCATACACATATTATGTTTTCGATTCAAAGGCCCATTTTTTAATAGTGTATTTACGCTGTGTCTTTATAGACTGTTGCAATATCGTGAAATCTAAAAGTCTTGACAGAAGTCAAAAAATATTCAGGCTTTAATTGTATCCTGTTTAATCTCGTGATCTTTTTCAAATAATATTTAATTAATTTAATTAAACTATCGATTTGACTACTCCGTTAATGGTCTTTAAAATCTATGTGGCTTTCAGTACGACTCTCGGGAACCTTTCCAATTCGCCGTCAGCGTGCTTCGTAGCGAGCGACGGGGAGAGCCTGCGAGTGTTCCAAGCTGTAATAGACGCGCGGACTCTGCTCGCTGAAATAGCGACCTCTGAGAGACGCCACAACAATAACGCAATGGTAACGTATTGTTTATACTTTTAGTTTTGATGCTCAGTGTTATGCGATCTTAGTAATTCTACTGTCAACTTGAATAGTCGAAGTAAATGAACTAATTACACATTTCAGTGGATTCTCGGTGAAAAAGAAGCTTAACTTGAACTATGCTTTGTACGGACAGCTGCAGAGAAAGGTAACCCCCTAGTGATGAAATATTGTATGGGCGGGGGGTTACGTTTCTCTGCAGCTGACTGTACTTGTAAAGGGGCCTTACGGGCGGTCCTAATATATTCAATCTATAGACGATTTGCCTTACTAGAAATTAGAAAATGACAGATAACGTACAGACGTTACCATTTTCCCGCCTCGAGTTAGCTACACTGTCGAAAGCTTTGTACCTATCCAGGCTGTTTGTAGTAATGGAGCGCGATCAAAACACCGAAACTTCCTAAATACATAAGTGACGGCAAAGATCTTATGGTTAAAAATGTCTAATCGCGTACAATTCCACAGCAACACGACACAATGTCCATGTCGTCCGAGGAGTCAACGCTGGAAGAAGGCAGCGGCATTCCGCTACACGACCGCATCAAGATCGTGTCGCAACAATCAACGGCGCGACCTGGCGCCATCATACAACTGCACGCCATCGCCGACGCGACTCACGACTGGCACAACACGCAGTTGTTGCACGTTTTCCAGGAGCAACTGATCACTGGTATGTAAACTATGTATTGCCCGGTCTTCTATACTCCGGGTCTTAGTCAACCGCGTGGCTTCGCAATGTCGAACAATGCAGTTGAGTATGCGCTGGCTAACGGGACTTGTGTACAAGACGTAAGGTAGGCAAAACACAGGGCGCATTGACCTGAAAAGCGAAGAAACTTTTGTCTCCCTCAATGTCAATAATGAAAATTTTCAGGAAATATTTTGCAGGGGTCTTCTGACACGTATATCATTGGTTAAAATATTGACGGTAAATTTTCGATCACTGCATAAGTAGGACCAGCTTTTGAATAAATGATTACTTATTGATTTTTGGTCTTGGAACTATCAATTACTCCCGCTACATTGACTTAAAGTTTTTTTGCAACCCAATATGAATCTATCTACAAGCTTTGCCTGGTATCGCAATAGCTCAGTCCCTTGTTTTTTTATTTACCTAGTAGGCACTGATAATGTTCATAATCCAACCCTTGTCTTGATTAACCAATTCATCCCCCAGGTGAACGTACAACGACAGATACAGAGAGTGCCGACTCTGGAGTAGAAGGCGACACGAACACCATTACCGAGGCCGGGCTAGCGGCGATCGTGGACTTGAGGAAAGCCGCCGTCTTCAACGAACCTTTCTATATCGTTGTGTTGGAACGGACGGACGGGGGATCCACGGTACACATGTGGCGGCTCACTGTGTCTTCTCAGGCTGATTCTTCAGGTATTTTTTTATTGCTGAAAGTCCACATCGGCTGTTATCACGACTGTACAGTTGTCGCTGCTGCCACAAGGCAAAGAAATTGTGATCTGTCTAGTTTTTGCCTTACTCTGGAAAGATGTTTGATTCGCTTAGGTCTCATTCAACCAAATGAGAATTTAATTTTTCTTAGATTAAGACACTATTTTCGCGCGAGTAAATCATTTTTCATGTATAATAGAGTGGAAAAGTAATTAATTAAGGAAAAGGTCACGTCAGTGAGATAAAAGACCGCTGACAACATTAAATTACAGTGGATCTGCCATTGCCTTCCACACTAATCAATCTAATCATAGTTGAAAGTTTTCTTACTGTTAATATTTTTTTCTATAAATTTTGTATTGATGTCATAAAGTTGCAAGTAAAAACTTTAGAAAAGATTGATTAATCTGACTTAAATACTTTTTTTTAACTATAACCAGACCTGTGTGACATGCCACAAGTGTGTCTGCAATTGCCGTACTGCTAAAATAATACAATGACGGCAATTGAAAGGTTTTGTAGGTGTCTAATGCGTAATTCTTGGCAACAAATTGATGTTATTTCATTTTGCAGACGACCTCACGAACAGTATGCTGTACGTGCCAGATAGTGCGTTAGTGCAGGAGGACGAGGGGGAATCTCGCAAGAACTCTGTGTCGTTCGATACGGAGCGGCCGCCGGCGCCTGCGCCGCCTAACTCTCACCTCTCGATCACTACTAAGAAGGTACACAACTTGTAGCAGACTTCTGCAGTTATAGACGCTGGATTATAGAAGTGCTGCGGGCACTAGTCCTCTACAAAATAAATACAACAATGGTTTGGGTTATACCTATTTAATGAATGACTCGACATATTTTTCTAATGATAATCAAGGACAAGACAAACTAAATACCATAGACAAACCTCTGTAGATAAAAATAGATAGAATAGATTTTCGGACCGCTCTGAACAACGGGAAATTCCAGCGTTGTGATTTCTGACCGCGTTGTGACCTTTTGCAATACTGGAAGGATTTGTCTTCCAGTGAAAAAAAAAAGTGTTAAGGCTGCCGAAGTGTTTGTTAAGTATGTTATCAGCAAAAGTTACAAGTGGCTGTCTTTACAGGTATGCGAGTGCCCGCTGGCCTTGCCCGATGGCGTGGACGTGATACACGCGGCCCCGGCGGCGGGCCATTTGAGCTCCGCTTCCATCTACCCCGCCTGTTTGGCGCCCTACATCCTGGCGACTGCCTGCACTGATAGTACACTGAGGTAAGAGGCCAATGGAATCGAGAATTTGACCTTGGAAATGAGAGACACTGGCTTTTAAGAGTACTGAATATATTTTGGTTGCAGATTAATATTATTGATATCTTTTTTGTAGATTCTGGAAATGCAGCGTTACAAAGAACGAGAAAGATGAATACGATTACTCATGGAAAGAATGGGAAATGATGAATAAGGAACAAGAATCAACGATAGACATTCCAGGTATGTGCAGACACCCCTTAACCCTAAGCTACTTTTATTTATCTATCCACTGTTTAGTTCAGTTCGTAGTTTTGTTTGTTGACTTTTAAATAGTTTAGCTGAGGAGGATGAGGCCAAATTTTAGTCGCCAACAAACACAAACGTGTTCCAATAGACCAAAGCCAATTTGCATATGTTTAATTTTAATACGATACAATTATTTCTCACACACACTTTTTAATTTAGAATTTACTTCCTCCAAAATTTTTGATTAAGTCTACATACTTCTTTAGAAGCATGTAAATTTTTCTAAGTATACAAAAAAATTGCGAGAAACTCAAGTTGTCAAAACGGATGTGACATAATCATACTGCTAGGTGCGACTTAGTTCCCTTGATAACGAGTCGTCATGAACAAAGTCAAGTACACAAGCCGAGGAATCCCGAACCCATGCACGATGCCACCACATAGGGCGGCCAGTGGGTGGACCGGACGCGTCGTTAAACGTTCCCGGTCCGTTCACACAAATGGGCACGAAGAAGTTAGTCTGGCTTTTAAATGTGGTTGGAGTGTACGTTTAGTATGATGACGACACTACGTTTTACTGTGCCTATTCGGGTTGGTTATAGGCTCGACTTTTAAAGGGCTGAAATTATTATGAACGTTATACATATATAGTGGTATAAAAAAGAACAGAATCCTCATAAGATGGATAATAAATATTGCCTATTCCAGGGCAACCGCTCCACATAAGCGCAGCCTACTCGGGCCGCATAGCGTGCGCCTACAAGTGCGGCCGCTCCTTCACGCGGCCCAAAGCCGGCAGCACCACTTCCACCAACTCCACTCCTGACGCGCGATTCGTGAACCTCTGCGTGTGTGTGTACGAATGCGAGAGCACGGGCGGCGCCGAGTGGCTCCTAGAAGATACTATACCGCTAAAGAATGTCAGCTTGCCAAGAGTGGGCGTCTGCGCGGACACACAGATCGATCTCTCCTACCTTCACAATACGGCGTTTATGCAGAAGAAGCAGAGGTTGACGCAGGTGTGTTTTATACGTAACTAGCGTTACTAGCTTCGCATTGGTGCAATATATGGTATAAATATACGAAAAAAATTATACGACGTTTACTGCTTTTTTGTCGTTAAGAGGCGGTATTAGAAACCTCTAATATTAATGCTTCTCTTCTATATGCGTGCCTTTAAAAAAATCTGATTTAAAATCCATTGCGTAGTTTTTAAGATCTCAGCAGGCATAGGGACAGATAGCGGGAAGTGACTTTGTTTCATAGTACGGACAGCTGCAGAGAAAAGTAACCCCCTAGTAATGAACCATTGTATGGGCGGGGGGTTACTTTTCTCTGCAGCTGTCTGTACTTAGTGAAGTGATGATGATGATGATGATAAAGGTTTAGAATAACCGGTCTCTTTCTCTACCCGCTGTCGGTCTAGATTTAAGTATTTAAACTTCGTCACAGAAGAAAATGGCACTAATGAACGCGTCTTTTACCGATCGTTCTTCGCCAAGTTTCAGCAAAATTGGATGAGGTTTTCTTAATTGGAGTTTGAAACGAAAATCTCAGGGATTTATCAAGTCACTAAATGAATTAATTGACTTATTGCCTAATACAGGTGCTCCAAACCCTGTCATCCGATGAGAGCCGAAGCCGCAACGGCGAAGGCGACTCGGGCAAGTCCGCCGGCCTCCTCGCAGTGCCCTCATTTAGCACGCTACAGTCTCTACGGAAGAGTATAATGGAGAACGGGAACACTTGCCCGCTCACGCAGAAGCATCTGGTGCAGTTAGACTGGGTGTCCAAGGAGGATGGTTCCCATATATTGACTGTCGCGGTCGGCAGTCGGGTGCTGTTGTTTACGCCGGTGTCCAGTGACTTGGCTCAGGCTAACTTGAAGGTATGTCATTTTATTGCAGATAGTCGCGGGTATTACACATATCCAACCTAGCCCGTCTATCTGTACAAATGTATGTTAAAGTTTAGAGAACCCCAGTATAAAATTTTTGGTCTTGGGTTAGTTCTACATTCGGGACACATACGGGGTGTCCCAACAGATAGTGTCAAGCGAAATTCCAGATATAGCTCTTGCTGACAATAAGGAAGCAAATTCACATCTGTAAACACATTCTTACATTAATACGTCACAACTTTATTCCCAAATGGAGTCGGCAGAGCTCACGGAGCGTTACATAATGAAAACCATATCTATTTTACGTTTCGTTGAGGTTGAAACATCGATGAAAGATGTATAATAGTGACAGGTTGCTAGCCTGTCGCCTAAAGCATACCCTCAACATACAGCGTTTTGTTTGCCTTGAATGATATCAATCCAACAAGTACGTAATCATCCTAATTTCATTTCCAGGCTATGAAAGAATCAATAAACAACAACCGTCCGTTACTACGTAAAGCATCATCCCTCGCCGCACCCCTGTTCGTCGAAGAGATCCGTTGGATGCAGCTGCGCCGTATTCAGCTCAAAACAGCTGACGGCCTGCCGCCGCTTCCGATGCAGATCTCGTGGGTCCGCGACGGGATACTAGTGGTTGGAATGGACTCGGAAATGCACGTGTACTCCCAGTGGAAGCCCGAGAATCAGGCCCTAGCTTTGGGAATGCCTGGAGCTCAGGTCAGTGTTCATAGTATGCCATGTCAGTAGTATAGTATGCCAGTCCATGAATTTGCAGGGAACGTTGTGTGGAGTCTGGAGTCTTTGACATAAAATTCAAATAGATAGATAGATCAAAATATATTTTGGTAAAATTCGGCATGCTTTCTTTCGGTGGTGATTTACTCGTAATTATTAAAGCCTGACAACTATCTATTTAGCCCTGGCGCAGTGTCGCTACTATCAGTTTACGTATGGCAATAATGTGCATACGTCATGTATAGTCAGCATGGTGTGTATTGGTTTGTGTTGATATTTGAATAATACCAAAACATTGTTTACAGAGAATCAGACATACATACATACATATTCTCACGCCTGTATTCCCAAAAGGGGTAGGCAGAGCACATGAATTCAAAAATCCAGTGCCACGTTTAGCAATTTCAGGGTAACCAGATACTTAAGCATGAGATTGTAGTGACAGGTTGCTAGCCCATCACCCACAATACACTAACCCTTTCCCTGAGTCGCCTCTTACGACACCCACGGGAAGAAAGCGGGAGGTGTTATTCTAAAAGCCCTAACAGACGACCAAATTTGGTTTGGTCCGAACCACGAACTTGGTTGGCTCCAAACCAATTTCGAACGTGTGTTCAGCGGTTTGGTCAACATTTCTGTTAGGGCTTTAACCCGGCACCACACGAATCACTAACCCAGAGAATCAGAGCTTTGTAATATTATCTATTCGTCAAAATTCGATTCCAAATACTCAATATTTAGAAGTATTCTTCATATTCTGACTCTGGTGAAGTTTGATCTTCGTCAGATGTTGTGTCGCTTTCAGGACCACCAACCTCGATTATAAATCGTTCAGTCTGGGATTCGATTATAGGACCTTTATTCCTTTATCGTGGATCTACATACACATTACATGAGAAAATAAAATCTATTAAGTTAAAGTATAACAATTAACCAGTTCAATACAACCGCACTGTAAAGTGTCATTACCAGTCATGTCAGTAACCAATTGCAAAACATTTTTCAATGGAATACTATTCAATCCTTCGTCCTTTCTTTGCTTTAAATACTTAATCGTATTTAAAAGGTTTTCTTGCATCTTTTGGAATATTTTTCGGCATTTTTAAGATAAAATCGTTTAAATCACGATATATTTTCGTTTTGTTTACATCGGTGACATTCGATGACATCCAACGTCTGATGTCAAAGTGTAATCATTGCCAGTAAAAGAAATTAATACCACTGAAAATACGCAACATGGCGAGGGCCAAATAGATAGTTGTCAGGCTATAATTATTATTAACTGATCTTTTGACTAGCTGATGGAAGGAGATAAAATATTGTTAATGTGTGCCAAAGGAGCAGGGGCAGACCCAAGAGGAGGTGGCGGGACGACCTGAATAATTTTCAGGACGATTGGCAGGTGCATGCTCAGGATAGGGACGAATGGCGGAAGAAAGGGGAGGCCTTTGCCCAGCAGTGGGATACTCAAGGCTAATAAATAAAAAAAGTGTATAAAATATAACATAGTTAAAAAAATTCAAAGATGCATTGCTTCTACACCCTTATTGCAACATGGTACTTTTCTTGAAAAATACGGATAAAATCAAGTTTTGCTCGACATGTTTCGGGCTAATCCGTAACCCGTTTGGCAGCTGCCGCCGCGGCTTCTACATGAAGAGCTACGGATTAGGCCGAAATAAGTCGAGCTCACTTGATTTAAGACGTGAATTTATCCGTATTTTTCAATATGAGTGAGTCTCCCAATAGATTCATGGCCAAAACAAATCGGTACTACTTAAACCTGCAACATGGTGGGTGGTATTCTGATTTCTTACAAAAATAACTCTTTAAACAGGAGGTGGAAGACAGCGGCGAATCCCGCGCCCTCCGCGACTCAGATCTTCGCGTATCGGCACCGCATCTGCAACGCGTGTCGTCCATAAACCTGCAGTTGTTGGAACGCGACGCGCGGCGCAGGAACAAGACGCAGCCCGATCAGCCGCAGGTACGTTACAGCTGAAGATCGAGAGGTATTTTAGATACTTTGTGTTGTGTGTAAATACACAACACCACGCCTGTGTTCCGGAATGGGGTAAGCAGAGCTCACGGAACACTACATAGATAAAACCGGGTCAGGTTTAAGAGAACTATGTATTTCAGACGTTATATCAAACTCTCGCTTATACATCACGCGATGGTTTGAGATCGCTCGGCGAAAAGTGGGGAGATGAAATGTGAGACTGATCTGCTAATATCGTGTCGCCGTCCAGCCCCCTCGCTCCACGGGATACCAAATAAATCTAAAAATTGATTACTACGCATACCTCTTCTACTTTTGCCGAGCGACCTTATCTCGCTGCACTGTATATGACACGCACACAATTAATCATGTAGTGTTCGGTAGTACAAATTTTGACGAATTTTAATAAGGTGTAAATTTTTGCAGTTGTTATACATTTGTTTGTTTTTGTAGCCCCTTCTCGACTACATGCCAGACTACGGTCTATTCGAGGCGTCTCAGATGGCATGCCCCGTGCTGCCGCAGTACCATCCCAAACAGTTGATGGAGTTACTCAACAGCGGGAAGATCAGATGGGTCAAAGCCATCCTCGCTCATCTCGTGAGGTAAGAGTAATTCGTAAACGTGATGTTATGCCCAGTCCCGTAACTACCTTTTTATGCGCCCGGTGCGAGCTTTCAAAACTGCGCCCTTGAATATAAAAAAAGTCTGGTCATTTCTACGCCCCTCCAGGGTCTGCGCCCTGTGCCTGGTACCGCTGGCACTGCCCTAGTTAAGGCACTGGTTATGTCCCTTGTCAATTTATTGACCCTTCATTTAATTTGCCTTATACTTAGGGTAAGACAAACATTTCAAGGTTGGATTTACTCGAGTACAAGAACTTTGTAAATATTAAAAATGTGGATGACATTTTTGAACATACAGTTACTGTGAGACCATATACATAATGAAAAATTGGGATAACGTAAGTCTCAATTCGAGGTTAGCTCGAAATGTTCGGACTAGTCCGTTGCCTATCTTTTCGCGATCGATGGTCCTATAACCGGCGCACGACTACCTCCGATGCTATCGTCATTTAATATTAGTATCAAGGCATTTGGTTGTAGTTTAGCAGTTCATAGATAAATGTCGAAAATTATTGGTTATTGTTCGATATGAGTAGATGATACTGTGTCAAATGTGAATTTTAGGCGTAAGTAAATGAAAGTTTCGAGTTGGCAGTGCTGAGTGAGTAAATCGAATTTATTTTTTCATCAGATGTATTGGTGGCACATGCGCTGGCCGAGGTTCGCAAGGCGACGAAGACAGTTTATCAAGACAGGTAATGAGGTGTTTTCCTTCTAAAATGTTACGCACGCAACTTAGCGTATGTCAGAGACGCACTACTCGATTTCAATTATCGACTGCATAATGCGAAAATTGCAGCCGATAAAAGGAAAAGAAGAGAAAGCAAAATTTTCAATCAAGTCACAATTCCAATCTTAAAAATTAACACCTTTGGATTTAGCTCTCGACACGTCATGAATAGCTTTCAAGCTTATTTCGACTATCTTAAATTTTCTTTGTGTCGTAATTCATTTTCTTAAATTTTGTACAAAGAATTTTCAACTCGTAGCTTTTTATTACTAAGCGATTGGCATGCGTATGTCAGAGACTTGGTATTGTATCCTTTCCCTATAGCTTAGCTTGCATTTGTCGTATTCACTAATTTGGTCCTTCTCACCTGTAACTCGAAAAGTTAATCTAGTTATGAAAATAATATATTGACAATTCGATAGAAAAAAAACGCAATCTCAACATTGGAAGTTGTTTAAATTAACCTGTGAAGTACAAAATGCTCACTGATATTATTCTATTTTAAGACAGGTTAGAATAAAAATATTACTACACAAATATTCTTCCACGCATCGTGACACTTCACAATAAATAAACAGTAGCGTATCGCATGTAGCAATACAGTTAACATTGCGAAGCGTCACCCCACTCGCGATTATTTAGTCGCATTCGCAATTGCATGTCGCACGTGTGTTGCAGCGCGGCTGGTCGCGATCGCGAACCTTATCGGTGTCGTTCGCCGCCGGCGCCGCGTCGCCGCTAGATGGCGTTGGTCAGGTAAGTTTAATGATCAATCGACTTATGTGATAAAGATATACAAGTCCTCTCCGACCAAATTTGGCTTTTAAATTTGGGTTACAACATAATGTGCTAAATTGTTACCTCACAAAAAGTACAATTGTCTTTTGCCATGATATCCTCAAAGGACACTCAGGATTTAATATGATGTCAAACCAAAATATGAAGTTATAATTCAAACAGAACGAGTCTTGTTTTTTAAAGACAGAGTGCCAAAAAAAGGTATTTGTCAAACTATTCAGCTATTTTGCCTTAATTCTTCTTCAATTTTGTGTGGTGAATGCATAAATGTGGCGTTTACTTTCAATGTCGTGTCAATTTTTATTTTGTACAAAATGTATGTTTTGTTTTAATTCTGTACATATGAACAATTTTTGCAATTATATTCTACTTCTTTGTTTTTCCCGTAATAATTTTGAATACATTACATATTAGCATCAGGAACATGTCGACAGTAAATAGTGTTGAAAACATCAGCGCAGTTCTGTTTTACAGCGATAGTTAAACTTACTTTTACTTTACCTCTCTTAAATATTTGTTTAACTCAAATTTCTATGTTTTGACATACTAAATTGCATAAATGAACACAGATAACTGAAGACGTTCAGCTGGACTATGCTGAAATAACATCAGTGCCACCTCTGCCTCTTTGGACTTTGCTTGTGGCCGACAAAGAATCCGCCCACCATCCGTCCACGATCCAGGAAGCTAAGGCAAGTATTCTGCTATGTATCCACGAGTATACGGTAGTCTGTTTTGTATTTTGGACAATGAAGAAATGTTGACGATTGTTTAATATGTAGTTATTTATGTGACTGTTACATAATCAAATGCGTTAATATACACGTTGTATTATTAAATGAGCCTGTAAAGGTGAATTTCATTAAGAGTCGCGTGGATTTGCGTCTGGAAATGTATTAGGAACATTACAATTAAAGATGTAAATAAAATTATTTTAACCCACAGCAACTACAGCCGAAATGTAATTTCATTACCATTTTTAGTACGCACGTATTACGTAAACAGACAACAACGAAACTTATATCAGTGGTTATGGTGTATCTAAGTCTATAGCGTCATTTATACGTCATCCATTGCAGGATTACAACGTGCTATTCGAAGGAACTATGGACGTAGACGAGGACTTGGATGCGTTGCTGTTGGGCGACGAGGAATGTGTCGACAGGCGGCCTTCGATGCCGGAGCGACAGCCTCTGTCTCATTTCGGACCGCGACAAGGTATGTTTCTAGCGCGCACATTCGATATACAAGCTTGAGAAACTTGACGTCCAAAAGAAGAATAAGATGATCGTCACACGTCGACACCATTTATCAGAAAATATTTAATTTGCGTCGTTGGATTATGTTTTTCTTTTATACATCTACGCAGTCTTCGGTACGAATCTGAGATCAATCTGGTTCTTTTTTTTTGGTAGATGCTATCGCAAAAAAAATTCTTAATTAAAGTAATGTAGATAATTTTTACCTAAATAATATTATGGCGATTAATATAGCGTCAAACACTGGGAGTTCTTCCAGAAATCACTTTCCGATTTTCCCCTTCCACTTCTTTCTGCTTTACCATCTTTTTTCCTCAACAGTGGATGAATGTAAAAAAACTAAGTCTTAAATATTTTTTTTTCTATCGTCATATCCTCGTCTATAGTCATAGTTTCACATGCAAATTCGATTTGACAAGCGACAAAGCTCATTCAAATCTATTTGTCGGCAGGTCGTATCCTCTCCCGGCTTCTCACGCACACGCACTTGCCGGGCCTGAGTTCGCTCGACCAGATGCACCTGCTGGCGCTGGCCGACACCGTGTCGACGTGCGACGCCGACTTCGCCGAGCGCATCGCTAACAACGCTCGAGTCGACGTCCCGCAAGGCGCGGGCCAGGAGGTCTTACCAGGTTAGTTCTCAAATCTAATAAAACAACAAAGAAATGATTGATGATTCGCCTTGGAATTAAAATTGATTGATGCCATCTTTTCTGTTCAGGATTGTATCCAGATATACTGAAATTTGGATCGTTAAACCGTTTATACAAATCATACACATGTATATTTAGATCCATCAAGTACAGTACATTTGATTTTATGCTGCAGGTCTGAGTAGCGACAAACGTCCCCAACGGACAAACGCTTTCGCAGCTCGTAAATACGAACAAGATGATGGAAGACGCTGATCCGTTTAATTTTGACAGTTGAAACTAACTCGTGTCGCTCGCTTATTCAATAAGTAGTGTCAGTTAGAAAATGTAGATAGATCATATACAGATAATCGCGCTTTTTAATTACGTGGCGTACTTCTGAAGGTAGAATTATGGTTGGAAATGTGTTACTTTCCTAACAAATTGTTAACATTTTAACAGACTCCCTCGACGACTGCGGCCTCCGTTTCCTCCTCGCGATGAAACACTACGGCTACCTGTTGCGCTGCCTGCCTATCGCGCAGCGCGCAACGCTGCAACGCACCGGCGTCGGCACCTGCAACCTGGTGTGGGCCTTCCACTCGGAGACGCACGAACAGCTGCTTGCGTTAGTGCCTGGCTATACGAAGGGACAGCCCAAGTGGACCACTATGAGGGAGCTAGGTACGAACTGGTATTAGCGTTGTCGCTTGTCGCGTAACGTTGCAGTAAACAGACGTCAATACTGGTACAGTGGGGACTGGATCTAACTTGGCAACACTTTAAGTAGTGAGTAGTGGTAGTCTCCATGGAAAATCGATGCGTGAACTTTCTCCCTCTACTTAAAAACTACATAACGCTCACATTTTGTTCAATTAGCTATTTGGGATCTTCATAACCTTCAACTTCAACAGGCTCTCTATAGTCTCTGAATAATGACGTGTATTATTCTTAGGTGTCGGCTGGTGGATACGTGGCGACTTACTCCGAGTTTGCGTAGAGCGGCTCGCGCGCGCCTCGTACATGGCCAAACAGGACCCAATGGACGCGGCCTTGTATTATCTGGCCATGAAGAAAAGGATGCTCCTTTGGGGGCTTTTCCGGTCCAACAGGGACGAAAAGATGACGGCGGTGAGTATTTTATTCTTAGTCACATCACATACTTGATCAGTAAACATTTCAAGGCCAATTAATTTGGAAGACCCTGTTATTTAACTTCATTTTGTTCTACAGTTCTTCGCAAACGATTTCTCGGAAGACCGTTGGCGCAAAGCGGCGTTGAAAAACGCCTTCGTATTGCTCGGACGACAGAGGTTTGAGCATGCAGCGGCGTTTTTCCTCCTTGGAGGCGCCTTGAAAGACGCTCTAGAGGTATTTAACTTTTAAATTCACTTTGGGACCACTACGATTCGTATTTGTGTTTGAAGAGTCATGCATTTACTTGTCTTTTTTAGGTGCTAATCACACGTTTAGGTGATCTACAACTTGCTATGATTGTCGCGAGATTGTTCGAAGCTGATAATCCTGCATCACCGAGCCTTAAAAAACTGCTTATGGATGAAATTTTGGGGTAAGTAAAATTGATTCTCTCCATAAAACAGGTGCTATGCCTATGGACCGAAGTCCGAAGGAAGTTGTGGTTGTACTTTTGAAACTTCGTTGGTGCGATATAGAACATAATGACTTTACTCATGTGAGTGGCGATAGAGTCGCAACACAGAGTACATACATCACGTATGTATTCCTACATGAGGTAGCCAGAGCAGATGAAATGCTACGTAGAAAAAAACCATGATTATTTCACGTTTCGCGGCCACTGCTACCATATTTTTAGACTTTATGTTACCCTGAAATAGCTAAACGTGGCACTGGATTTTTGAATTCATGTGCTCTGCCTACCCCTCTTGGGAATACAAGCGTGAGAATATGTATGTATGTATGTTGACTGGTATACTTAATAGACATAATAGTGACTAGGTTGCTGGCTTGTCGTCTAAAATCGACCTTAACATTATTTCCCTAGTCGCCTCTTTATGTGTTATTCTAAACCCGACACCACACAACAACAACAGAGTACCTACAACTCTTTCAACAATGACTTCAAGAAAAACAGTATTTAAACCGCGTGTTCGTAAAATTATAGCGGTGAAACCGAAGACGGCGAAGTTGACCTTGAAAAAGCCCACCCCGACCCGTTCGTCCGCTCCATGGCTCTGTGGGAGCTCAAGCGGTACAGCGAAGCTCTGGACACCCTTCTGACGCCTGCGGGGCGCCTGCACGCGGCGCGGGACAACGAACCGATGCCTAGCGTCTTTAACTTTTATGTGTACCTCAGGACGCACCCGAGGTTGAAGAGGCACAACCTGCCTAGCCAGGTTAGTGAGAAAATACACACATAATACAGGATTATTATACAGGATTCCGTTATGGGGAACGCAGAGCTCTCGAATCGTTGCAAAGTTAAAACGATGACTGTTTCATGTTTCGTAGCCAGGTTTAGCATTATTTTAGATCTAAACCTAGATGAAAGAAGTGCAGTAAGAAAAAACAATTTGTCTCAAAGTTTTTAACTCCTTTTTTGTCATTTTCATTTTTCAGTTTCGAGCTATCGAGTAAAAAAAAGACCTTTTTTCGCCTCAAAGAACTCCAAACTTGCCAGTATCTTAGAATGTAAAAAATGACACATGTTATCTAATATTTAAGACCACGGCGGTTGAAAGATCAAAATACAAAATACCTTTATTACTTAACAACCATTTAGAATAGATGATAACTTCATGCGCTACGATTACTATTTTAATTTCTTCCTCGACCAGTGCTGCTTATAATATTAGTTCACTTCGTGTCTCTTTATTCTCCAGTTTTCGGTTATTCATCATTATCGAACAGACAGACTGCAATATGAGCATAGTATCTACTTTAACGTTTAAGGCAACAACCCGTTTTCTTTCCAGGGCGCGAGTATCGCCCTCCTGCAACAAGAAGCCGATGAAGGCATAACGCGTCTCGAACGCCGACTCTACTTCCAAACGGCGCACGGCCACTTCAAGGCTGGCTGCCCCGCGCTGGCTTTAGAAGTGCTATCCAAACTGCCGGCCAGAATCCGGGACGAAAAACGCCCAGCGCCGGTGTCTGCGCCGTCTGTGGACGAGGCGACCATACACACGGGTCAGCTCACGGAGGAAACTGCTGCTAAAAGTAAGTGTGATTTGTTTGTACGTGTTGATGGTTAACATGCATGCGAGTGTGGGTCATGCCTCATGCCGGCATTATTGTCTCACAAAACAGGTGATAATCGTGCTCTGATAAGGGTGTATGCTGTGTCAGTCTTATGCCTGGTTTAAGGAGACGCCTCGTGCGCTCGTTGCTCGTCACGCCATAAAATTTAATTTAGTTCTCTCCTCCATAAGCGATGCTTGACGCCACACGTCTCTTTAAACGAGACTTTAAGATTCGATTGACAAACTTTTAATGGCCTTAACTCAGAATGTATGATTGATTTCATTTACCACTTATTTAAATCTTAACATTTAAAATTTGTGTAATGAAAAAGTCTGCTCACGAAAAATTCATGTGTCATATTTTCATTCGTCTACAATCTAATTTGTTATATTTCTTTTTTTCCCAAACGCAACTACTCTGGACTTCTAGACCGTGAAGTGCCTGAGTTCGAGGCTGTAAATGATGGTAAAGAATTGTTTTGTGTTTAAAAGTGTATAACATAGTATTTAGAGACGAGTCCATTTAACTGTGTAGTTAAGTGTAATGTAATGTTGTGTGTAAGTGTAGCGTTGATTCAATGACATACCTATTTCTGTTTTACTCGTGTCCGTTGTATACATATATTCCGTTGTAAATCTTGATTTAATTACACTGCGCAATATGAATTAGTCGTCAGTTGACAGACAAAACACTTTAAAACAAAATTACTCGGTTACTGATAGCGCTAGCAAGAATTACAGTAAACGATTGTTCTTTTAGTACCCGAAGTGGCGTCTGCGATGGACTGGGGTACGTCCTCCGCGGACATGGATTGGGGTGCTCCGGTCAGCGCACCCAAGACTGATGAGCTGGTGTTGTCATGGGACGACGACGAAGACGATAAGGGGTAAGCGAAAATATTACTTGTCTTTTTTTTGTAAAATTATATTTTTCTGAATACTATCCACTGGATGGATTATCGAGTAATCTTATGATGTATTCATTAGCTCTAAAAGCGTATTAAGCGTTAACGTAAAAATACATTATTAATAGGTATTTCAAATGGAACAGTTAAAAAAAATACTTTCATTCTTCACATTGTTAATTAAATCGAAAATGTACTCGTATTCAAAAAGAAAAGCTGTTTAATTTTAACGTATTTTAATGTTGATCTTTGGATTCTGTAATAACCTGTAAAGATTCCTATTTAAAACTATAAAACAAAATCAATCGTTTATCTCAGTTCCGAGGCATCTGGCGCCTCCACTCCGCCTCTAGAAATGAAGATCGGCGCCAAAGAAGAACCGGATATAAGCGAGAAGGAGAAAGAAGAAGAACCGCCCACCGTGGACATTATGGCTCAGCAGCTCAAGTTCACTGCCTGCCTCAAGATACTCATGGAGGAACTGAGCACGCTTGCTACTGGCTTCGAAGTCGACGGTATGATTTTTTTATGATTATTATTTTAAATAGACTGGAATACTGTTGGAGTTTGAGTTAAAATTCGGATATCGTGTGATCGTGTTTAGATTCAATCTTAAATTATAAGAAAAAAAAAGAACTTTCTACTGTCTTGTAGTTTTTTTTAGGGCGATTATTCCTATGTGTACGAATGTTGCCTACTGTTTAGTTTTGCAATGTTTACTAGCTTTTAATACAGTGTCTCCTTGCTGAGCAAATGGTCTGCAACTTTCTTGGGTACGCTGATCTGCCCTTTGGCCATCTGTCGAAACCCATTCGGTACAGTCCCGGCATTTTACTTCATTTGGCAAGTTAGCTAGACGAAAGTGAGTTAGTTAGGTTAGGCTGTAACAGTTGAAGCCCATTGCTATGCGTCCAATTACTTCATTAGTTGCTGTGAGGTGTTAAAATGACTCTAGTGACTGGATCAAAAATTGCTAGAATTCAATTAAGGTCTTCATTACAGGCGGTCACCTCCGCTACCAGCTGTACATCTGGCTGGAGCGCGAGGTCGAGGCGCTCCGACGTCTCTGTGGATATGCGGCGGCGGGCGCGGCGGCCGGCGGCGAGCTGGTCTGCGCGGACGCCGAGCCGCCGCCGCTGCCCGAGCGGCCCACGCTGCACCAGCTGCTCATACGGGAGAAGGCCGACTTCGAGGCCAAGGTGCAGCGCGCTGTGCGGAGGAAGAAGTGGCTCAAAGGTAAAGAACACGCAAGCGAGACTGCAAAGTCTGGCCCCAGCGACCCAGCCACCCGGCGTTAAACCCCGCTGGAAGGGGCAACGTCCCGACCAGCCCCCCCCC
>BHDV01069672.1:121596-139304 GCA_005406045.1 Adoxophyes honmai | reverse complement strand
ACAAGGAGCAGGACTCCATCGCGGCCTTCTGCCTCAACCGGGTGAGCCCCGCACTGCACTAGGCCAGCCCAGTCGCTATCGGGCGAGGCAGGCGACGAGCCGTATTGTATAACTGTCGTAGTTGAACGTAATAATAGTTTTCTTTAGTGAACCACAGGTTGTAGTACTGCTAACGTCATGAATAAAAATCTGGTATGTCGCCTGCTTAACATTATTCTGTCTCTTGTCCAGGTCGGTGGCGCGCTTCTAGCCGTAGCCACAGCGCGCGAAGTTCAAGAGATGGACGTGTCGCTGCTGCTGCGCGGCGGCGCGTGCTGGGCCGAGGACGAGTGCGAGGTGGACCTGCTGGCGCTGGCCGCCGACCCCGCCGCGCTGCCCGACACCGGCTTCCTGCTCATACAGCACCAGGACAGGTCAGGACACGCCTCGCTCTGCCAAGGGGTCGTTAACCCTTGGACCGCCTGCCAGAGCGCCTTCAATTTTAGGGTTCCGTACACAAAAGGGTAAAAACGGAACCCTATTACTAAGACTTCGCTAACCGTCAGTCACCAGGTTGTATCTCAAGAACTGTAAACGCTAGGCAGTTGAAATTGTCACAGAACAGATGATGTGCATTTCTGGTGCCGCTATAACAACAAATAATACTGAAACTAAAGAGTGAAATCAGTTGATAAGATTGAGTTAACTGTAGAGTATTCAATAATTATGATTATTGTATATCAATGAAATGCACTGACTTACAATTTCCTTTCACAGGCCAAACAACGGCTCTATACCCGGCACGGGTAACAGCTCCCCGCAAAACCCGAACGCGCCCCAGTTGCCTGTCGGCATGGCGAGCCAGACCGGCCGCGGCGCCAGCGTTGTAAGTACACTCCTTTTAAAAATCAAATGCTCATACAAATATTGAGAGATGAATTTGTTAATACCAAAAATTAAAAAAAAGAGGTATGATTTTGTAATAATAATAGTGACGACTGTCACAAAATAAATAGATACAGAAGTCAATCTCTACACAAAATGCTCTCGAGCAACGGACACAGATATCGCTCACAGACGCAATATCTCGGAACAAGTATCCTTGAAATGCCTTGAAAGTGGTTGATGTCTCTAGGTAGGTATGAAAAGTAAAGTACATAGACTTGATTGACTTTTGTACGTATTTGTTTTTTGCGCTCTGTTGCAAATGCCGCTCTGTTGTCTTAGGCAGAGGCCTACCCCGCAGGGAATAAGGCGTGACGGTTATGTATGTATGTATGTATGTTGTTTTTTGCGACTGTAGTGTCTAGTTATATGAAATTAAGCAGCATTTGATTAGCTGGTACTTGTAACTTTAGGAGCAAGTGAAACGACCCAAATTTGATTAAATGCTAGTTTATGTATGAGAAGATTTATATACAAGAAGGGTATGTCTGTGTGCGGGGGCGCATCTCCCATGCTCAAGATTTATGATGACTTAGCCAAGGAATTAGGTAACACGTCATCAATAAAAGTAGTACTTAGTACAAAGATTTAGTAAAGCTGTAACGTTCCCTACATACTAAATATTATTCACCACTAATGCGTAGATATGGGCTGATACATTGCATTACTAAAAACTAACATTTGGATGGAATTGCATTCGGTATGTGCTACTAATTTGGATGGCGAACACTAACTAAAAAATACAAAGAAACGATTATGGTGTTGATAGTAGAGTACAATCGTTTGATTACAATAATTGGTTATAAATTCTAAAATAACTTTAAATAACAATCGTAACTTGAAAATGTAACATGCAACCGGCTTAAATTGTCTTGCCAAGTATTTGAATGAATGCTTAGTATTATACAGCGACTGATTGTTATAAATAATGAAATTCACAGCTGGAGCGGCGAGCAAGCCACTCAAACGCAAAGCCAAGTGGCCACGAAGCGTATATTGTCACAGTACGTGGATGATATTAACTAATGCACAAGGCGGGGTTAACGCTTGAACGAACCAATGCCGTAATACTCGAAACTTTAAGCAATATGTCTCTTACGTTGGTTTTTATCTGAAAAGGGTCACAATGAACGACCTATTTAGATTTACATTCCCCTGATTTCAATTAACTTGTGTGATTCTAAGTATTTATGGAATAAAAGCCAAGTTTGAAGCGTTACTTACATTGTCTTAATCGAGTTTTATTTTTTGTTAGTTTACCGTTGATTCGTTCAAAGCAAAACTAACGTGGTGTGGATTTTGTGTATGTCCGTGACCTGTATCCGTGTCGTCTTCGCAGGGCTTCGCTCGTGCTTGATCACTTACTTCTATACCTGCTGTGAGCCAAACGACATTACTTGGGGACCGCACTAAAACAAAATGCAGTAGGTTTGAGAAAACAACTGAAGGATAGGGACGATTGTCACTAGAATAACGCGTCACTTGTATGAGTAAAGCGGCAATTACAATGCTTCGTTCGCTCAATGCGACCGCCGTTCTAACATCAGCCAAACATCAGTCTTCGTATCTGTCTCCATACTGATGTCACCTAAGCAGTTGCTAACCAAATGCGATCTAGCGTCCTCTCTACGTTTAATAATACTTTTAATAAATACTTAATGTAATTGCCGCTTGCGTGTGCGCGTCGTAACCGAGAGTTGGTCGCAGGTGAAAGGCCTGCAGTTCCCGGGTTGCCACGACGCGAAATACTGTCGTCTGGTGCTCCACCGTTCGAAGCTTCTCATGAAACCGGTCAGTGATACCCCTAGCCAGTTTCGCCTCTCACTTTAACAGTCACCTTCTCAACCAGCGATTATGCACTTATTTTCGGCTCGATGTACCCCCCTTTTTGTTTTGTTATCGCTATGATTTTTCCCTTATATTTTCATTTCGCAGGTTACTTTTTAGTTGAGCACGCGCTACGGTCGTAGCGATTTCGGTTCGTCTTATGACATTGATGTCCCAATTGTTTATCCTTCGATTTATGATTTTGTTTTTCACATGAACTCATTGTAGTCATCAGAAGTAGCTGTCGATCGTTTTCAATAGGTGTTTCTGTGCGTCAGTATTGTCGTTTCAAGCTTTGATTGTTTGTCGTGTCCGTAAACGGTGGCTGTTTGTTGTTAACTGTAAAGCATGCCTAGTCCTGTGTCTAATTAACATAAAATATTCATTTATTTACTCAATTAGGTAGCGCACAGTTTCTTTTTATGCACTAAATGTGTTAAAATTTGTCTTTACCACGCCCACTAAATTATCTTTGTGTCTATAGGTGCTGAAACACAAAATTGACAATATCAAGCGTATGGCGGCGCATCCATCTCAACCATTGTGTAAGTATATTACGCCATATGCTCAGCAGTGGGATATAACACTGGCACTTAAGAAAATAAGTACTTTGGGCAAAAAGCTAACAACCTGTCACTTTAGAATACAGGCTTGATATTGCATCCCAAAAACTTTAAAACTATGACTCCCTTACACATACTTGAGTAGAATGTAACCATGTAAAGCAAACCTAAACGAACCTAAGTAAACGTGTTGTTATTGGAGTTAAATTAAGTGTTAATAAAAACAATATCACGATTGCTTGTGTGTAACGAAACTACCTCTACAAAATATATGGGTCACTATCGTTACACAGCGAAATCAAACAAGTTTTGTTTTATAAAGCCTTTTTTTTTAAACGACTAACTGACTTCACAACCTTCAGACCTGACGGGCGGCGCGGACGGCTCGGTCCAGCTCTGGGAGTGGGGCCACTCCTCCTGCGTGTGGTCGCCGCGCGCGCCCGGCGCCTTCGCCAAAGTGACCCGCGTGCGCTTCTCCGACTACGGGAACAAGTTCGCGGCCGCCGACGCCGATGGAAACCTCGCTATGTGGCAGCTGCATCCGTCCGCGCAGCAGCACGACGCGACGCAACCCCACGCCTCGGCTAGGCCCTTCTTTGTGAGTACTATTTATCACAGTTTTGTTCAACGACTACAAGTTCGCGGCAGGCGACGGCAACCTGGCTATGTGGCAGCTGCATCCGTCGGCGCAGCAGCACGACGCGACGCAACCCCACGCCTCGGCTAGGCCGTTCTTTGTGAGTACTATTTACTACAGTCTTGTTCAACCACTATAAGTTCGCGGCAGGCGACGGCAACCTGGCTATGTGGCAACCCAACGCCTCGGCTAGACCCTTCTTTTTGTGTACTTTACTACAATTTTGTCAACAAGTTCTAGAGAAGGTGGAATTGTCGACGGGCGATTATTCGAGCGTTTCAACCGTATTATCTGTGGCCGAATATTTTGACACAGTCGTTTAGTTGTCTATTACACCATCTTTTTTTTATTAAACTTGATATATCGTCATAGAAACTGCACACATTACAGTTGTAATTTTCTGTTACAGACCCACCAATGTCATAGTAAAGGAATAAGTGATTTCGTGTTCCTCGGTTCGTGCAGTTTAGTTGCTACAGGTAAGAAATCGTACTTCTTATTATCTGACAAATTATTGTAAAGTGCGAAACTAATTTCATGCTTATAATTCTGTTTTTTTTTTCAGCTGGCCATAGCTCTGAAAGTAAAAATGTTGCCATATGGGATACTTTGATGCCGATCAAGAAGGCGCTGGTAGTATGTGAGTATATTCGTAGAAAAAAACATTACGTTCTAAAATTGTGAACTAAAACAAGTCTTAACAAGACCTTAACAAGATTTTTTATTTGCGCTATCGAATTATCTGCTGAGTATAGTATTAAAAAAAATACAGCGCACATGTGTCACAATCACGGGATTTGGTCTAAAACTCGAGCACGAGTGCTTAGTAATTCGATTAAAAAACCTATTCCCAATTTAATCTTTAATAACTTTAGTAGCAGTCAATGCTTCACATAAGCTAACTGCTAGAGAGCAGATCTGCTCCAAAGAGACCTGTTCGAGATTTACAATATTTCCATGATGTTCCATTGGCATGTTTGCGCATACCAGAATTACCAGAAGGTAATCGTCATTCGACCTAGTCTGAGTTAAACCACGGGTGCCCCTTCACAGCGTGGACATGCCACGAGGGCGGCGCAGCATGCGTGGCCTGGGCGGGCAGCGCAGGTGCACTAGTCTCCTGCGGCCGGCGCGGCGACGTGTTCGTGTGGGACCTGCGCACGCGCGCCTCGCGGCACAAGCTGCACGCGCACCACGCGCCCATCAAGTGCGTCGCGCTGTCGCCGCGCGAGGACCAGTACGCCATCGGCGCGGCCGACGGAGACATCAAGGTTTGTAAACTGCCAGTAATATCTACAGGGGTTTACAGTTGGCAACGTGTCATCGCGCTCTCGCACCGTGAGGACCCGTACGCCATCAGCGCGGCTGACGGCGACATCAAGGTCAGTGGACTGCCGGAAACATCTACAAGAGGTTGCGCAGTCTTCGACGCGTCATCGCGCTAAAGTCCGGTCGCGGAGCACAGATATTCGAGTGTTGACTCGCTGCTATCAATCTCTGTCGAACGCTTGCAGTAATATTGCCCTCACGCTCGCACTTGCTCGTGCGTCGCGCTCTCGCACCGCGAGGACCAGTACGACATCGGGGCGGCCGACGGCGACATCAAGATTAGTACACTGCCAGCTACATCTACAATGGTTTACTCAGTCGGTGACGTGTCATCGTGCTAATGGCCGGTCGCGGAGCACAGAAATTTGAGTGTTGACCCGCTGCTATCTATCTCTGTCGCACGCGTGCAGTAATAGTGCCCTCACGCTCGCACTTGAGTACGTGCGTCGCACACGTGAGGGCAATATTAGTGCTCGCGACAGAGATAGATGTTTTCCACGACCCAGCTCTCGCATGACCTGGAATTAGGCTTAATATTGGTCTGATGACCCTCTACAACTAAACCTGGCCAAGCCTGAAAGTGACATGGATATTTATAGTCCATTAGTTTAGAAACGGTTCGCCACCTCGTACGTGCTGTTTCCTGTCCAAGGATACGGCGCGCTGCGTACGCATGCAAGTGAATTAGGTAGTTGTAGTATTTGTTGACTTGAACTACAACATGCGTTTAAACTTTTCGTTTCCTCGGATTTTTAATTAAAATTGGTATTTTGCGACATTAATGTAATGTTTTATTTATATTCATGTATTACCATTATACAAACTGTTTCTAGCGAATAGACTATAAAGCAGCTACCTAAAGAGATATTGTATGTACTTTAACCAACGTTCTGTTCGTCTACAGGTGTTCTCACTGATGAACCACCAGCTTCTTCACACGTTTGCGGGAGAGCACGCGCGCAGTTCATTCTTCAAGCATATCGGGCAGGGCGTCACTCAAATACACATCGGTATGTACACTTTAGCTCTATGGAATAGCAGCTATATTTGACCACATTGGGGTCTTTTGTTATAGAAGCGATTAGTTTTTTATTCTACTTTCGGAACACCAAAGGAATGTGTGCGATTCCCGTCTTTTAGGAGGGGTTTACGCTGTATTATTGGATGCTTGCTCGAAGATTGTCAATTACCAGCCGTAATTGAGAAAAACTTTTAGATCAACATATCTTCATTACTTTCATTCAGTTGCTTCATGCTAGCTCCAACGAACGAACCAATAGGAATCATGTTTTCAATACGGTTAGCACTTAGAAGGCGTGCTTGTTGTCGTCTACGAAGCTGTTTTAGTTTGACTTTTTTATCAGCAATCGGCTATTCAAGCCATAATGAGATGGTTAGAGAGTAATTTAAATAGGTGGGTTCTTGTGAACACCATCCCCTTTGTATGCGGGGCTTAGTGTCTTTGAGTAACATGACTTTGCGCTAAAGATGTAGGCCCTACATTGTAGGGCAATCTATTTATTGTTTTTTGCGCGTGCCTGGGCTAAATAGGTAGAGCATCTATTGATTGTGTCTGTTGTGTCAGATAACGCCGGCCGGCTGTTCTCGTGCGGCGCGGACGGCACCATGAAGGTGCGGAAACTGCCGGAACGCGACGCGCCTCCGCCGCACCATGCCCATTACTAGGCGAATAGGTATGTATGCGTGACCTGTATGCGTGAGTGAGCCTATATACGTCCCACTGCAGGGCACAGGCCTCCTTTCAGTATTTTATGCTAAAACATAGACCACCAACCAGTTCCACTTACTTTATATTTCATTGTTATTGTCAAAATTCGTATTGAAACCATTATTAGAACAAAAATGGAAAATAAACCTTTAGAATTGAAGCTAGAACTTTCCTAGACCAATCCGTGTCGTATATACCCTTACACCAAAGTAGATATATCAACAGGAAGATATGGCAATTGGGTGCATAATAAATACATTTTGGTTACAAAATCTGACAAATGAGAATTATTTCCCTCGAACGGCCCACGTGGAGTCGAATAAGATTTCACGATATCGAGTATAATTTTGTTTATGGCTACATTGTTCCCTTTTTGAAATAGCGTATTTATTGATGCTGTTTGTTTTGCAGGCGCAGCGGCGGTGCTGGCGGTCCCTTGTGATGTATTTATCGTTATTGCTACTCACATGTTACGAGTATGAGATATACGCTGTTAGACTAGTCACTGAGTAGGCAATGTTCTATTTTATGTATTTAAAAATGTTATTAAATCTTTAGTTAATTCTAGTGTGAAATAATCGCTATTTTTATCGTAATATACCTACATGTCCTAGATGAAGATATAATTTATTTATTTGCACGAGCTGTCTATTGTGTCGTCCAGCGGCCGGCTCGCGCTCGCGTCTTATGAAGCCGCGCCCACGGCGTCCCAGCCTTATAGTGAACAAAACAATCTAACTTATGATGTGAGTGCATATTACCTGTATTGTAACTTGTTGACGCATAATCATTAATGTTTATCTCATGTGTAAATCTTTGTTGGCTATCGTGTATGTAATGTTTAACTTTTATGAATGCATATTCATTTGTGGGGCAAGCTTCGTCGCAACGCATCCCCTTGTTGACTCTATGTGATTTTTTTACCCCGTGTTACACTATCGCACGCCCCACGCTTGTAGACGTAAGTAGTTTTGTCTTTATAATATTGTCATGTGGTTATCGATAATGAAACATTCATTTGTAAGCAATATTTTGTTATGAATCGTTTTTAATCAAAATCATATGTAATTAATTTAGCTAAATGATGTGCTGCTGCGATGGCAGTCGACTCGGGAGCCGCGATACAAGGCGCGGGATATCGACACGTTACCAGTATTTATCACAAACAAAACACCCTGAGGCTGACTACCTATGTAATCCACGGTTAGATTTTATCCATATGTTGGAATAACGGTATGAAAAATAGCACCCATTAAATTTTACTTCAGCAGTGTTCAAAATCGCGCTGTTGTTTTTATTATTTAGTTACAATGTTGGTGGGTAACTTTGACTATTGGGGTAACGTTCAATAACTTCTTTGCATAAGAAAGGTACATAATGAATTAGAAAATTTAAAGAAGACCGTATGAGCAGACAGTATAGTCGCCCACTGACACGATAACATTATTTTGTTGGTGTTGGTTGTAGTGACATTAGACAACAAAAGCGAAATATTACACTTTTACATACATGGAAGAGAGTACAGAGGTACATCGTATTATTTATTTTAGAAACTGTATAAAAAATTATATGCATCTGCCTTTGAGCAAAGGGAGAGATTGGCAATGAACATTACAACCTATTAGCATGATTTGTTTATTCTCAGTACAAACTCTTTCAATGCTTTCTTAACTAAATGTTGATGTCCCTCTAATTGACTTCTAAATAAACGGAACAAATTTTTAGCCAATAGTCATCAGAAACTTGTAAACATTAAAATTATTCTACTTTGCTCTTTTCAGATGTGCATGATTTACAGAGATTAAAATTTTTGTGACACTTTTGAATTGTCATAGTGATCAAATTAGATTGTCGATAGGTTACCAGTTTGTTGACACTGGGCATCTAATGATCTAAGATTATTCGTTTATGAAAATATACAAATGATTTTTTTAATGAAAAACTATTGGAACCCTTGTTAGCTTAAAGTACTTTGTACATTAAAGTGAAAGAACACTTGAACTGATGTTTTAGTCTGATTGGTTCAGTGAATCTCTATTTCACATTTTCAACTACTCAAAAATAATCTGGAATCTGTAACGTTGTTTACTGTTCTTATTGAACACTATGATAATTAAAACGTGATAGGAAAATTCGTTCTCTGGCAATGTGTTCTTATTAAATGCGTAAATTATAATTTCAACTGCCCTGCCCTCATTTTGCAGCGGCTGCTAAAAGACATGTTTGTTGTTTTATTTATTAAATTAACTATTTGTGATATAGTATTTCTGTAGGTTAATGTTATCATCACCAAAGTTTATCTTTTAAAAATTTAATGAATTGATTGTAAATTTCCACTAAAACTTTACTTGTCGACTTCTTTGAATGTACATATAAAATTCGCACAACTATCTTCTTGCAGCCTTTGCATGTTTTTTTTTGTTATTTAGAATGTTTTACGTCAGATCGTTTGTTATAAACTTGTTTTCGATATTTTTTGCGTATTATTTTGATAAGAACCACATCACAGCTTTACGTTCCTTAGCAACCAAAAGGATCATCGTTATTTTTTTTGTCGGATTTGATAATATCGACCAGTATTTACAACTAAATTAGTTAATCCACATAATTAGTCAATTGCAAGTACGGAAACACCGTCCTTAGCTTCCCAACAGGTACAGAACGTAATTTCCTTAAGGCAGTGGCCTTGCAGCAAGGAAACGATTCCGTAGTACATTCCTCTTTATTTATTACGTGGTTTACTCCACTTTGCAGTTTTTAACCTGCGCCTGTTTCTTTAAAGGATACATAATTTAATTGCAAAACAAATTAAAATCTTTAACACCGATTTCTTTGGCCATGTTAATTCGAGATTGTCATCATTGTGAAGCCATACAATTACACTTGTAGGATTGTAGCTGTGATCTGTATTTTATAAGTAGTTAATTGGTATGATTTCCTTCAAATGTATCATGTCTATAGTAAAAGATATATTGTGTCAATAATTTAATAAGAATAAGTTACAGTATGTAAACAATAATTAACTGAAGGTCGCCACGTAAAACATTGCAAGTCAATTTAAAAAGAGATAATAAAAAGACACTTTAATATAAATAAAGAGGAAGAATCATCCTGCATCTATGTAATAATAATAATTTATATGGAGAACATTCAGTATAGTGCTTATATTATTTTATTTATAAAGGAAACATTTAATAAAGGTTAACTTAAATTCAGAACTATTTTCATTTGTTGGCGTTGATGTTAACATTGAAATCCTTAACAACAAACATTTCATTAATATTAAATTCATGAAAAGCTCAGGCAACATTTATATCTAACTAGCTTTCCGCCCGCGGCTTCGCCCGCGTGGAACTCGGTTATATTGCGGTATAAAAAGAAAGAAAGAAAGAAAGAAAGACATTTATTGACAACAATTTGACACAGACATAACAATTAACTTATCTAAAATACATAAATTAGCCTAAATAAATAAATAAATAATAATAACTTAAAAATGTGCATGCCACTTCCGTGCCTAACAGTGCCAAAAGGGCCGCACTCAGCATAATATTGCGGCAAGCCGCAACGCTGATTTTCAGTGCGACCCCGGAAACTTAAAACTAGAAGAAGAAGAATTAAATATAACATTTCACACGCAGTTTCTAAAATTAAAACAGTACCAAAACACACACATACATGAATTAATACAAAAAGAGGGTAAGTTTGAGGGTAACTTGGTGGGGGCGGTCGGTTAAAAGACCGCGCTAGTCCCGTTCACCCTCATTACTGAACAGCTTACTTAAAATCAGTCTGCTCAAAATTTTATTGGTGTTAAGTGAACAGTACCTACGTTACAGTGATTAATTAACTAAAGTGTGAAGTCACAAATATTGCAGCACAATAGTGTTATAAGGTAAGATTTCCATTGCTTCGCATGCCTATTCTCCTAATATATTTAGTTAAATAATGAAAATATAGATAAAAACCAGTGAACGAATTCTAGCGTCTTAAGCAACTAGGAATAGCTATCTCATACTTCGTTCAATCCAAGATCCAAGCCGCCATCCGATCCTACCCCAAGATCCGAAACTTTAACGAAAACATTTGTTTTTTTTTTCTCTGGAATCTAAAGATAAAACCTAATGATTAGTGCAGTCAAACTTATTTGTGATTGTTATAATGACTACGATACGAACGATGTCAGCATTTGCGGCGATGCTTTTATAATTTACTTAAAATGCGTGAGGTTTTGACAGTTAAAATTCAAAATTCAAACATAAAAAAATCGATAAAACAAACGGATCATCAGCTACACTGTTGCTCTCCGAGAAGATATTTTTTACATTTGTCCTTAAAACTATTTTTTATTTTTAGTGCTCGGATTGGCGGAGGCAAATTATTCCAACATTTCGTGGCTGCATAACGGAAGCTACCACGAAATGCTGCGCCGCGATGCTGGGGGTAGTTCAGCTGCAGGAACCCTGACGACCTGACGTCGCTGGATCTGGCATTACGCGCCCAAGTTAGTTTGCTGTAAAGGTACGAGGGCAGGCGCTGGTTTATAATACCAAACATTAGGGAGGCCAAGTGTAGATTACGACGCGTGGACATATTTAATATGCAATTCTGGTTAATATACGGAGATACGTGAGCTCGTGGCGGGATATGATAACAAAAACGCGCGCAGGCGTTTTGCACGCGTTGTATAAGTCTTAAAACACAACTATAAAAAAACTTCTCGTTTCAAACGACACACAGCGCCATCGATCTATCATCTATCGATCGATATCGAGCTATCATCGATTGATATCGATATATCAAGCAAACTATATTTTTGTTTTCCCTTGGGAACATCAATTTTTTCCGGGATAAAAAGTAGCCTATTATTTAATCCGGACTTCTATCTTTATGTCTGCAAAATTTCAAAGCAATCGGTTCAGTAGTTACGGCGTGAAAGCGGAACAAACAAACAAACAAACAAAGTAAGTAGTAAGGATTTTCGAAATTAAAAAATCTGGTATTTTATTTTTAAATTTTATTTAATAAATAACTGTCTTAGAGCAAAATGCTACAGCTACAAAAAACAATACTGTAGTAAGTAGCGAAAAAGAGAGAAAAAATAGACACATTCACTTTGCACATAGCTATGTATGTAGCTATTTCTGAACGGGAACGGCCAGATAATCAGAAGCAAACTTTAGGGCGCCTTCTTTGTTCAAAGTTATCTTTCCCACAGGGTTCTCAAGGAACAAGGTGGCTGCTTTACCACTGCTTGCTACATTGACAAACTTGCAAAATGGACTAGCAACAGACTCTACAGTCTTAGGGTTCGTCACAGACGCAACAATAGTTTTCGCATTTAATCCATTTGTATTTTTTATCTCTGCGCCATCACACCACAAGGTGAATTTGATACCATACAAGCCAAACAGAACTTCGACTTCATGATACAATTGCTTTAAGCTAATGTACTTTTTAGTCTTGTCTGTAAGAATTATGCTAGCTTGATTGTTAGCGGCGCCAAAGCGCGGAGTCAAGCCCTGTAACAAGATGTTAGCCCACGGGAGTGATGGCAATTCAAGTTCCTTACGCCAGGTAATAATCAATTTTAACTCTGAACCTTTCAGTTCTTGTGTCTCTTGGATGATTATATGCTTAGATGCAGTCAATTCTTTACTGGGTATCAACGGCGCCTTTACAGTGGTTTCAATGAACTCTCTATGCGAGTTGATAATGCGGGAGATGTCGCTAGTTTTAGCGACGTCGTAATAGACATTAACTTCATCCGTTGGCACTAGATGACCCTTTTTGCGCAATTTCTGAACTCTGTTTATTATTTCCCGCGCGAAGCCTTCATCAAGCATGTCTTGGTCAGGTGTGACGTTTAATAAAATGAGCACGTCGTTGTCACTGTGAGCTTCGAACTGGTCGTTGCCTGTTGCTTGGAATATGATTCTAACTTCCGCCACCTCAATGCGTTGGCCCACGATTTCAACAAAACCGTCGGCAATTAGTTTCTCGCATTGTTCGTTATTCAAATTCTTTAACCCTTGCGTTACAGCTTTGAAATCTCCCTTCAGTCGGGCACCGAGGATTTTGTGATCGGGTTCCGCTCTCAATGTGATGCCATACTTTTCCTTGTCACTTGTCAATTGTAATCGCTTGACATTCATTTCTTCCAAGACATAATTGTCCAAGGACTTGACATCATCGAGGTATGTTGGGTCGCGATGGATGACGATCATTTCAGGCAGGGGATACTTGATGGGGATAGTCTTGCGATCTCTAAGTACTCTGCCCAATTCAATCACTGTCTGCATTCTTTGGACTGCTATCTCAATATTAGTATCTATCAACTCCAGTTTTGGTTCTGGAATCATATTGAAGTGCACACTCTCAAGGGAATCCCCAGGCAACAGTTGACGTAGTACCTTGTACATGTTTTCTGTTAGAAATGGAGTGTAGGGCGCCATCACTCTAATCATGTCGAATAAGACACCGAAAAGAGTGTCCAAGGCCGCCTGGCAATCTTTAACTCCAAATTCTCCCTTTAGCCTCTTCCTATTCATTCTCACATACCAGTTTGTAAGGTGATCGATAAACTTGGTCAGTCTTGGAACCACAGTGTAAAGCTTGTATGCTGCCATTTCTTGCTTTACAAAAGTAATTAGGGACTGAGTAAATGAAGTTATCCATTTGTCCATGACATTCTCTTTCAAGTTTTTCTCATTAAACTTGTAGTTGATCTTGTCTTCTTGTATGATCCTTTCAACATTCTGCATCAGGAATCTGAATGCATTGTACCAGGGCAGAAATACATCCTTGATTACATCCCTGACACCCTCTTCTTTGAACCTAAGATTCTCAGCTTTCACTACTGGTGAGTTGACTAGATACAGTCGCAAGGCATCAGCACCATATTTATTGACAACTTCTAGAGGGTCAGGATAGTTCTTTTTCCTCTTTGACATCTTTTGGCCATCTGATGCCAAGATCAGTCCATTAGCTATCAGGTTCTTGAATGGTGGTTTTTTAAACAGAGCAGTTGATAAAACAATGAGAGTGTAGAACCATCCTCTTGTTTGATCAATGCCTTCAGCAATAAAGTTTGCAGGAAATCTTTCCTCAAAGTCCTTTACATTTTCAAATGGGTAATGGCACTGAGCATAAGGCATAGATCCAGATTCAAACCAGCAGTCAAAGACCTCAGACACCCTCTTTAGTGGTGGGTGGCCTGGTCTGGCAGATGGGATCTCCAAGTGATCAATGCTCTCTCTATGAATGTCAGTTATTTCTTTTCCAGTTAAAGCACTGAGTTCTGCAATACTGCCAACACAAACAATTTCTTGTTTGTCACTAGAAATCCACAGTGGGATAGGAGTACCCCAGAACCTGTTCCGACTAATAGCCCAGTCACGAGCTTCTTTCAGCCAATTTCCAAATCTTTTCTCCTTTACGTAATCTGGCACCCAGTATGTAGCTTCACTAGATTTTAATAGGTCTTGACTCATTTGCTCCACTCTGACAAACCAAGATGGCACTGCTTTGTAGATTAGTGGTGTTTCAGACCTCCAACAAAATGGGTAACTATGTTTTACCTGACCAACTTGCACTAAGCGGTTTCGGGACTTCAGATTTGCAATGATATTCTTATCAGCATCTTTGACATACTGACCAAGGAAATCTTTAACAGGTTCCACAAACTTCCCGCTAGCATCAACCGGGCACAGCATCTCTTGATCTCTTGTAATAATGCCAGCTGCCAGACACACCCTGAAATCATCTTCACCAAAGTATGGTGCCTGGTGGACTATACCAGTACCAGAATCATCAGTGACATATCCATCTGTCAAGACCTGGAATGCTTTTGGGCTTTTCCCAATAAAGTAGTCAAAGATGGGTGTGTATTTTATTCCTTTCAGTGTGCTGCCTGGGAATTTCTCAAGAACAACAAATTCTTCAACATTCTTGAAGATTACTGGGAATCGAGATTCTTGTAAAACATAGCAAGTTTTGGTACTCTTTTCTTGAACTTTAACATATGTTAACTTGGGGTTAACACACAGACTTAAGTTGCTGGGCAATGTCCAAGGAGTGGTGGTCCAAGCTAGCAAGGAGTATCCATGCTCGGTGGGGAAAGACACCACAACAGCAGGATCCACAACATCTTTATAGTTCTGGCCCGACTCAAAGTTAGAAAGCGGAGTGGAGCATGCCGTAGAGAAAGGCATAACTTTGACTCCCTGATATACTAACCCCTTGTTGTATAGTTCCTTGAACACCCACCAAATTGATTCCATGTACCAAGGGTACAATGTTTTGTAGTCATTTTTGAAATCTGGAAAAGGTGAATACAGCATTTAATTAATATCAACCAACACAAATTTGTGTACAATGAGAATTTTTTGTATTTTAATTTTTTCTTTCTTAAATTATATGGTTGTGTTGAAGGAGTAACAAAATATAATCTGATTGATTAAAATTAGTCTATAATCACAAAATAAGCTTTAGCTGTCAGATAAATTTAGATAAATAAACATATCTCTGTCATAAAACAAGCCATCCATTATAGTTATAAATGTTTTCTTACCTATCCATCTGCCCATACGGGTGATGATAGATTCCCAGTCGTTGGCATACCGCATGACAATCTTACGGCACTCAGCATTGTAGTTATCAATGCCCATCTTTTCAACATCATCAGGACCCTTAATTCCTAAGGTTTTGTCAATTTCATATTCAACAGGCAATCCATGACAGTCCCAACCAAAACGCCTTTCTACATAAAATCCCTGAAAATTGAATTACTGTTAAAACAAATCATTTCTTGGAGACACATGACTTTATAAAATCAAGAAAAATGTTGCGTCAGCTTAGCATATTGCAGGCATTAATTTAGTGCAACATAATATCCATTTATTTTTATATTATTAATGAATTAATTAATGTATAAGCTTACCTGTTGGTGAGCATAACGGGTGACCACGTCTTTGATTGTGCCTGCAAGGATATGCCCGTAATGCGGCAGGCCGGTAGCAAACGGCGGACCATCGTAAAACGAGTACCTGTAGAGTAACGCAGTGTTAATCTATCATGATGAATGAAAATCAAACTGAACACACAATTCCAGAGTTTACTTTTCATTGTCAAAGGCTAAAGTGCTTGGCATAACCTAACTTACCTGGGTTTATTTTTTGACTGCTTTAGACAACTTGCAAAAGCATCTATATCTTTCCAAAATTGTAAAATCTTTTCCTCTTCTTTAGGAAAGTCGATGTTCTCTGGAACTCTGATCACTTTCTGAGACATGATGAAAATTTATTTCCTCATCACTTTGCTACACACAGCTTTTCCCATCCGCAATTTTCTTGCTGGCCTAGCTTATCCAGTTCCTATGAAAACGAATGACGAACGAACGAAGAGCTCGGCAGTCGGCACAACTTGTACACGCTGTGCATGTGGCAGTCAAAATGACAGCTGTCACTGTCAGATTGACGTAACCCAGCACAACTTTTCTCTAAAATTTTATTAATGTGGGTTTAAACCATTTCATACACCAAGTTAATCGCCACCTGTCTAATCTGTTCTTGCATTCTTTTATATCACTGGTAACCGTAAGGCGCTGTCAATCTGTCAAGTTAAATTACCATACAATACATGAATACAATACTTTACTTTTCACCAGATTAATCTCGCGTAAACTAAACATTAAACAAAGACACAAGAACGAAGTTGATTCTCAATAATACATTTTAACTATTCCAGTATACCAATGGATTCGAGGTGGCTAAAACTATCACCAAGGTAAAATGAAGCAATGAAATTGTACGGTACAATTTGAAAGGGCTTAGAAATATTAATAAGAGTTTTCATTGACCACTCTTTAATTAACAAACCAAAACATAAGTTTTTCATTAACCTTTGATTAGTTTTATGTATAGAAAAAAAAAAATATTCATAGCATTTGTTTTGGTCTGTAGTAGGAGTTTGACCTGTAAACTTATTTGAAACTTTATTTTCAGCTTAAACAAGGGCATAGCAATTGTGAATCGGCTTGATGCCTCTAAGTTTGAACAGTTCTTGCGACGAATTGTAACCAAGCTGAAAGTCCAAGATGCAGAGATTTTTACCAGTGACGAACAAATTAAACTCCAGAAAATATTTGACATCACTAATGAGGAATTGCTTCTGACGATTAAAACAATGATTTATATATTTAAGCGGCTATTGAAATTTGTCTTTATGCCAAAAAACTTAAAAAACGATTTGGAATCAATAGGGTTCCAGAATGAAAAATCTGAGATTATTTTAAAGACATGGTCAGCAGAAACAAAGATTACAGTTAATGAGTTGGACTCAGAATCTGGGAAATATGGAGAAACATTGAACTGTTCATGGAAGGTTAATGCTGAATTAAGTTCTGATTATCGAAAAAAGAGTAAGGTGTCCAAAGCATATCTAGGGTTATCAGAAACAGGTGATGAGACAGAAATTGAATTTACGCATCCAGAGCTTTACTCGATGTTTCTCCAATTAGAATCTATTCAAAATGAGTTGGACATGGTTATTTAACAGAATGTTGTAAATAAAAATAAAAATATTTATTCTGATGTTGTTATTGTTTTTAATCTATACCACACAAATGCACCTGCGGTAACAATGTTGATGCGCTGGGCCACCACGGGCTTTCTTGCCAGAAGAGTGCCGGCCGCTTTTC
>BHDV01069672.1:104494-115566 GCA_005406045.1 Adoxophyes honmai | reverse complement strand
AATGATGTTCCCGAGGGAATGTTCGCTTTATACCGCAATATAACCGAATTCCACGCAGGCGAAGCCGCGGGCGGAAAGCTAGTTTACTATATAGGTATGTATAACTAATGATAAAGGTGAAGAACCTGATTAAGTTAACAAGGACTGTTTGAGGTGAAATCAATCATCAAAGGTTTTATTTGTGAGAAATGGACAAGTAAAATATTTAGGGGAAATATAGTAATTTATATTGTATTTACTGAAGTATGTGGACTACTAGAGTAAATACAATACTAATTATAAAGTTTAGTTTCTTTTTTTTGCTGATTGTTCGTTTTGTATTTACATATATACATACAATTCCCAAATGGGCTAAGCAGAGCACGCGAAATGTGACAAACAAAACCATTATTGTGACTATTTCATGCTTTGCAGCCACATCTAGCATAATTTTAGGTTTGAAAACTGATTTAAGTAGTACATAGTAGGTACAATAGTGATGGGTTACTGGTACTGGCATAAATCAGTTGCTGTTGCTAAAGCACAGCTAAACTTTTAGTCACCTCTAACGACATCCATGGAAGAAATGCAGAAGTACCTATATTTCTATCCAGACACCACACAGGATCTAGTGGTATTATTAATTATTTAAATTAATAAAATAATTCACATTTAATAATTAGAACCATTTGGAAATTAATGGAATATAAATACACACACACATATTCTCACGCCCGTATTTCCAAGAGGGGTAGGCAGAGCACATGAATTCAAAAATCCAGTGCCACGTTTAGCAATTTCAGGGTAACCAGATAATTAAACGTGATATTGCAGTGACAGGTTGCTAGCCCATCGCCCACAACACACTAACCCTTTCCCAGAGTCGGCTCTTACGATTACGACACCCACGGGAAGAAAGGGGGAGGTACTATTTTAACCCGGCACCACACGTTTCCAATAGTTATTGCCGTTAAAAAACTTTTGGTGATTATGTTTATTTGCCGTGTTTCCGTGTTTTACTATTTTATCAGCGGTTTTAGTAGTATCTCAAGTAATATAGCGCTCGTCCAAGGCTGGCTTTATATCCCACAGACAACAAAGACGATGCTAAAAAAAGTGACGTCATAGACGAGTCTACTATTCACATACGTCAGAGGTTTTGGCAGCCCGTAGGTGAACTATTTTCTTCATTGTTGACCTTTCCTAAATCTTAGGTGTAATTATTTCATTATTAGAAGTGCTTTAGCTGTACTGTTTATATCAAGTGTAGATATTTTGACTCTGCGATGGACTCGGAGGACGATACAAAAGACGATGTCGATTCTGGGAACGAATCGAGCGGAGACGATGTCGACTTTGCAATGGACGTTGAGACCCACAGTACAAGGGAAAGACAAACGGAGCTGGAGGAATATCCATATGAGGTGCTATCCACAGAGGAGATTGTCCAACATATGGTCGATTGTATTAAAGAAGTGAACACTGTCGTCGAGGTCAGTATGTTAGTTATAAACAATGGTGCGATTGAATGAGGTTACTCGTCCACTGGAATATTTCATCAGGATCTTTTGTGTTGGACATGAACCTTTCAGCTTGTTATTTCCGTCGCCTATTCAAAGCATCTTAGCATTTATATGTATGTAGTTCAAATTTTTCCTTTGTCTATCAGTGTGAGAACTGTTGGCCTAAAAACCTAATTCTCTCTGATTGGTGCTATTTAGCTGTCAGGAGTTTTCATGGGAACTCAATGTTGTTGAGTCTTAAGTGGGTTTTCCCAATCTGGGTTGCAATTTGATTGCCACAGCAGCAAAGTTAACTGAACTATATGACTCATGTTTGTTGTTGTGACTAATCTACACAACCCAGGACATATCAAAGTAACTTTCAAAGATCTCACTATTTTTCTAATTTGATTGCAGAACAGACATTTTGTTTTTGAAAACCAAGTAATTAATTATTATTAATAGTAGTGATGCTTGCTGGAAACATTCAGTTGATCATATTTTTTCTTTGAATAAATAAAATAATCCAGTCTATAACATCCCACTTTGAGGTACAGGCTGCCTTTTAGTATGAGAAGAATTTATAGTTTAATATTTTTTCTGGCAATTACCACTAGAGTATTTTTTTATATTGACATTCTTACATCTCTTGTCAAAACTATGTGCTTTCATATACTAACATGCCACATACATAACATACTAACTTTCACAGAGAAGGGACGTTTGTATGTATTTCATCATAACTTGTTAATAAATCACCTCAATATAAGTAGGTAATTTTTAATCTTATGATGTAAAGAAATCTTGCTTAAAGTAAGTTCAACTCAGTTATTCACTTTCTTATCAAAATGCAATTTTAATAATTATTCACTAAGCAATAACTATTGGACATTGTTTCTGATAAAATATAGTTGAAGTCTCCTTCAAGCTTGATTTGATAACTATTATGTTATAAAATGTACCAATTTTGTGGTTGTCCGATTTATCAGGCATTTCCTATTGAAAACAAAGACAATAAGTTTTTTGATGACTGGTTCATTATAATTATATTAATTTTCACACCTTATATTGACTACATTTAAAATAAAAGCCATGTACTTAGTTTAATATTTCCAAATTGGTATGTTTTATCATTTGATCTTATTTCCCACACAAACTTTCCTATTGGAAATTATCAATACATTATCAGTAGATAAACTAAGTGAACTGTGTTTCTAATTGATAACAGATCAGTTACTCACATTACTTGCATAATTAAAATAAACATGTAAATTGGAGTTAGTAATATTTCTTCATACTTTTCTACCTTCCTATACCTACAACTATTTAGCTATTGCCCACAATGTCATCTGAGTAAAAGTATAAAAAATTTGCTGAAGCATGAACATTATGGTCTATTTTTTAATCTCAGTTACTAAGTTGATGACTACAAATGTGAAATTGTCAAATAATCATACCAGATTTTATTGTTTAATGGTGTTCTTGAAACAGTCAACAATATTTGCACCTGGGATATAAGTGGTTTGATCATATTATATTATAAGGAAAAATATAATTATCATAATTAGTCAAATTTTAAAATTACAGTAATACCCTGCTTTATGCGATCCCATTATGCGCGTTTTCATTATAACGCGAATTTCAAATTCGAAGCTCAAATGCCTCAACTTCTCTATGGTTGTGGGAATCCCCGCTTCCTCTGAACATTCTCTTTGAAGAATTTTGACTTTGTTCTAGGGGGATTCCCTTGATCGTCTTTTTTTTCCGTCATGTTTAGTTTGGCTGGCAGTCATTTGTTTGAGATACATACATAATGATTAACTATAAGCCTCAATATACTTGAATTTCAGTTGACACAATTATTTCCCGAATATATCCCTCACGTAAAGTGTGGTATTACTGTAATTTATTGAATCCACATTCAATGTTTCTCCTTGAAACTCTAGATCTTTATTCTACTGTAAGCACCACACATCTATTGTACAAAGTCCTTAAACTCTACAGGCTACTTTGACAACAGAAATGGCATAGGGTATTTCCCCGGTTTTATTTTGCTCATTCATTGATTTCATGATAATTTCAGAAATCCCCTGAATATCTAAACTATGTTGTACTTATTCTTCTATTTAAATTGTTTCTCTATTGAGATTTCATGTACCCATTATGAGGTAATAAGCAATTCAATATAAAAAGATGTACAGTCACTGCTCTCACTTCCATATCCAAGCATTTTCAGTGTTCAGATTGTGCACCTCTACTATTACTATTATTATGTACTACCATGCTTTTATTTCACTCAAAATACAGTATTTTAAGCATTCCAGTGTATAAAATTTAGGTTATACTAGAACTGCAACATGTTCAAATCAATTTTGATCTTATCGAAAATCCGGATTTTATTTCCATAGGGTGTGTGAAATGTTTTTTTTTGTATTATGAAAGATGTATGTATGTATGTGTTTTGAAATTAACTTTTAGAAACACTTAGTAATTTACTGTGTTTTTCCAAAGATAGTACAAAGTACACTATAACATTGTATAATGTTACACAATAGATTATTGAAAAATATTGTACATGTATTTTTTCTTCTGTTTGTTTAAAAAGTTATGGGGATAGTTGTATGCTTAGACATTTCCGAGTGACGTCACTAGCCCCCACACAATCTTACTGTCATTTAAATAGATAATTTTTCAAAGCAGTCAGCACCACTGGAAATTGCATATCCATTAACTTGCAACCATTATTTAGTGCCAAATGTATAAAATGTATGTAATTAATCAATTAGTTTTGAGGCTGATTAAAAAAGCATGTAAACAATTTTTCTGACAAAATATTGTAGAAAAACATTTTGCACTAAGTCTGTATCATATTTTATTCCCTCAGATTCCAGCAACAACTACCCGCATACTGCTAAACCACTTCAAATGGGACAAAGAGAAGCTCATGGAACGTTTCTATGATGGTGATCAGGATCAGTTGTTCTCCGAGGCTAGAGTCATTAATCCATTCAGAAAACCAGTAATACAGAGGCCAAAGGTACATAAGCTGAATAACATCTTATTTTAAATGTTAATAAGGCTTGCTGTTACACTTATTCCATTGTTTTTTACAGTTGCCCAGACGGATATCAACATCAGGCACTGAAGAGTGCGAAATATGTTTTACAATTCTACCTACTTCAGTAAGTTATTATTATGATTAGTACCTACTAGAATTAATAATACCAGGTTACTGTGTCACGTCGTACTTCTCATGTGCATAACTATATCCCTACAATTTTCGCACCTCACTCATGATAATAACCCAAGTGATACACTGTTGCTTATGTTTGTTTAGTTTTAAGACCTTCCTTCAAGGTTGCAAATGAAACTTTATTTAGTATCTTATGTTCTTAATAGTTTGTTTGGTTTCAGATGATGACGGGTCTAGAGTGCGGTCATAGATTTTGCACGCAGTGCTGGTCTGAATACTTGACTACCAAGATTATGGAGGAGGGCTTAGTGAGTGTCTTACAATCCTACCATAGTATCTTTGGGGGCGGTCCTGTGAAACGTTACAATGCGTTACATGGGCGGGAGAGGGGTCCAAACAACTCGTTACGTAAATTTTTTTTTTCTAAAAAATTGAACAAAATTTTCCCAAGTTAATAACCCGCCACATTTAGATTTTACGGGGAACCTCTCGATTGTATACTTCACTTTTATTTTGTTTGTCATAGGTGATTACTCTTTATTATTATTGATGTTTTACGATAATCCCTCGATAGTATTGTACCTAAGGCAGGGATGGCGAACCTTTAGTGTTATATGTGCCATATTTTTAATGAAAACATAGTATTATAGCTATGACGTGCCATCATATAGGCTTATTGATATTATCGAACAAAAATAAAAGTAGGTGGCATTAGTAAGTTTACTTACACACACACATTCTCACGCCCGTATTTCCAAGAGAGGCAGGCAGAGCACATGAATTCAAAAATCCAGTGCCACATTTAGCAATTTCAGGGTAATCAGATGGTAAAAGTGGTATTGTAGTGACAGGTTGCTACTTGCAGATACTACTTATTAAAAATAAAAAAATATGAGAATTCGTCTGGATAGATTCGTCTCGGATAGATTCATCTGTCTCATTCGGCGTGCCTGAACTATTTTGTTGCGTGCCATTGGTTCGCCATCCCTGACCTATGGCATTTTTATTTTGTTTTCGTGGTCAGTATCGCCTATACGTAACTTTCTGAGAGGGGGGTGGGTGCAGAAAAACGTTACGGTGCGGTACCTACAGGTGGGGGAGGGAAGATCAAAAACTTTAAAAATTGCGTAACGTAACGTATACTTGAACGCTCCCTTTGGGGAAAAAAATGCTTTCTCTTACTGAGAAACGACAGCAAAAATCAATATGGATAGTGGATAGTTAAAAAATTACCCAATTTTTGTTCCATTCTGTTACTTAGTAAGTACTAATTGGTATGGGCTGACTTGACGATATTGTTTCCAGGGTCAAACTATAGCGTGTGCAGCGCACGCGTGCGACATTCTGGTAGATGACGCGACCGTCATGCGGCTGGTTCGCGACCCGCGCGTCAAGCTCAAGTATCAGCACATTATAACCAATAGCTTTGTGGAGGTAAGTTTTAATGATAGTTCCCGTTTTGCAACCTATTCTCACCTATTTTTTTTATAGGTTGAAATATGGGATCATCCCATCTTTAATTATTAGTGCGAATTGAAAACGTCACATACACCGTTTGTGTTTCGTAAAAGTGTGTTATTATGTTTCCATTCGGAAACAGTTTCAGACAAAATTAATAATTTACATACATACATAACCGTCACGCCTTATTCCCTGCGGGGTAGGCAGAGACAACAGAGCGCCATTCGCATCTATTCTGACATACTTCTCTCGCTTTACTCACATTCATCAATTAATAATTTATCAGTTAAAAATGTGTTATTAATGGTTGTTTTTAAAATGTTCATAGTGATTTTTTTGAAAACGATTTGTGTTGTTTTGATTTGTTTTTTATTCACAGCTTGTCGTTTCTTTGTGAAAAAAAACCGGTATAATTTGATTGATCTCATATTAATTTTGTACTATACTAACTTTGATAAATTTTTAATCAGTTGATTAATTAATTCTATTTGTTATAATTAACGGTTTTATTTATGTGAATATTTCAAATATACGGGATCCCGCAAATACCGAGATTCCGCTTGAAAGTTCCTAGTCCCGTCAATACTGAGATTTAAATCAGGCCGCGGGTTTTGAGCCCTACGTAGTACAGTCACCAGCACTAATATCTACCATAGCGTAGCGTGCAAAAATATCTGGCACGTCCTACTACCCTCGGTAAAAGAGTCGTATCAGATATTTATGCAGCCTTATTGTGTCAGTTATTGGTGCTGGTGACTGTACTTATACTCTGGCGGTTTAGGTATTTAACTAAATGTAAACAAACTTCAGTTGTCAGATTTGACAGGTTAACGGATAGTAAACATTTTATCGGATGTTCAAATAGTTTAGCTAAGGATGGAAAAAAAAAACAAAAATGTTCTGTTGTTCAAAAGTTTAGGTATACCAGAACAATCGGAATAAAAGCGCTAACGTCCATCAGATCAGTAAATATTAGGTAAGATACCTTTGCTAAACTGTTTGAACATCCGATAAAATGTTCACTACCCCTTAAACCTGTCGGATCTGACGTGAAGTTAGTTAATATTTAGTGTTGTGCTTAAAGCGGCTAGTAGGTACACATTCGCCGGTGTTAGGCCAGGCTTCGCAATCGGGCCAATCACAGTCCGGCCAACACACGCCAACACACGCCAACACCCCCTGTACACATTGGAGTTGGCCTGCATTGGGCCAGCATGGGCCAATGTGTACTAGCCCCTTAACCGCCAGAGTATAACCTGTTGTGTACCGTGGCAGTGCAACCGGCTGCTGCGCTGGTGCCCGTCCCCGGACTGCAGCAACGCGGTGAAGGTGGCGTACGTGGACGCGGCGCCGGTCACGTGCCGCTGCCAGCACACGTTCTGCTTCTCCTGCGGCGAGAACTGGCACGACCCCGTGCGCTGCTCGCTGCTCAGGAAGTGGATCAAGGTGGGTTACTTTTTTCTAACGCTATTCTATTACTTTAAATCAGCATTTCTCAACCTTTTTCATGATGCGACCCCCCCTAAAAGTAAAAAAAAACGCGTCCCCCTTACCTCCTAGTATTTGGGTTCTTGATTGCAAAGTTGTTAAACACCTGCGACCCCCCAGAAGAGGTTACGAGCCACATGTCGAAAAACACTGCTTAAAAGTATTCGTATTACTATGGAACATTATTGTTAATTGACTTTATTTCACCATATTTAGTGTACTTTATGTCGGTCTTAATAATTAAGTTTCCTCTCTGACTCCTAAAGGTTGGCTGTAAGAGATCTCTTAACACATTCACGACCAAGCCTCAAACCAAAACATCTGTGCGGGGAACCGAGTAGTCCATAGCTAGTACAAAATGAACCCGGCTACCGGGTTCTCGGTATCTCCGTATCTCGCGAATGTTTTGAAGAACCCGGGAGCCGGGTCCTTGGTTCTGAATGTGTTAAAAGGGATAAGTCAGCCTTTATACTTCGCCTTCTTGTTTGTATTTTTATTATTATTATTTTCTTTTCATTGAATAAAGTGTTACATACTTATCTTCACTTTTAATAGCAAAAAAATATATACAGAAGAAAGTAGGTTAGTCAAGTTAGTCTTGTGGTAGCAATTTGGCATAATGGCACCGCAAAGTGGAGCTTCGCTGATTCTATTGGATAGTCATAAAATTAGATTATTCATGATATATTCATTAGCAAAATGAACCCTCATTCTAATTCGACTTGTCAATTCCAGAAATGCGACGACGATTCAGAAACATCCAACTGGATAGCCGCCAACACGAAGGAGTGCCCGAAGTGCAATGTCACCATCGAGAAGGACGGCGGCTGCAACCACATGGTGTGCAAGAACCAGAACTGCAAGGCCGACTTCTGCTGGGTCTGCCTCGGGCCCTGGGAGCCGCACGGCAGCAGCTGGTACAACTGCAACAGGTCAGGACATGTCTGGGAAGGGAGGGAAGTAATACATACATACATACATACATACATACATATCCTCGCGCCTGTATTCCCAAGAGGGGTAGGCAGAGCACGTGAATTCAAATATCCAGTGCCACGTTTAACAATTGCAGGGTAACCAGATGGTTACGTGATATTGCAGTGACGGGTTGCTAGCCCATCGCCCACAATACACTAACCCTTTCCCAGAGTCGACTCTTACGACACCCACGGGAAGAAACGGGGAGGTGGTATTCTAACCCGGCACCACACGGGGAATAAGGGAGGGATTTATCGACCTGTAGGCTTAGCACGGCAACAGGGCAACACGCTCTAGTCGCCTCGCGCGCGGTATAGTCTACCTGTCATTTTCTGCCGTCTCTAATTAGACCAAGCAAGCGCAGGGCACCTACATGATGGACAGACGACTTAATAAAGGTCGCCGAAAAATGCTGGATCCAGCTCCCTTCCAATAGGTACTTATGGAAGTCTAAAGGCCTATGTTCAGCAGTAGACGTGTTATGGCTGAAATGATGACTATGAATTAGACAGTGACAGGTATAGTTTATTTAGTGGGTATCTTTACTCGCGCTTTGCTGTGTTAAGCCGGCAGATCGGTGATGTTCTAAAGAGACGCCGAATTAGGAGTACCCGAAACCGTCGAGCGTATATGACGAGAGTGATGAATGTGTGTGAAGCGAGAGAAGTATACCGGAATAGAAGCGAATGGCGCTCTGTCGTCTCTGCCTACCCCGCAGGGAATAGGGCGTGACTTTTTTGTATGTATGTAATTAAAAGAATGTGAAAGAAGAAGGTCCTCTGGCATTTCATGGGAATAGTACGGGTAAGGCACTACGCGTTCCAAGTGTTAAATGACTAAAGCATCCCTCTGTAGTGTAGATACGACGAGGACGAAGCGAGGGCAGTCGACGGGTACAAAAGTTTTACGTCCTCTGGCATTCCTTAAGACTGATACAGATCCGGCACTAGGGTTAAATGACTAAATTATCCACTGGTGCAGATACGACGAGGACGAGGCGAAGGCGGCGCGCGACGCGCAGGAGCGCTCGCGGGCGGCGCTGCAGCGCTACCTGTTCTACTGCAACCGGTACATGAACCACATGCAGTCGCTGCGCTTCGAGTCCAAGCTCTACGCCTCCGTCAAGGAGAAGATGGAGGAGATGCAGCAGCACAACATGAGCTGGATCGAGGTACGGCGCTCTGCCAGTAGGAAGTCCATGGGTATAGAGGATAGCCGGAAATTTATCGTAAATATTTCAACCAACGGTCTTGTGTACGCGTCTAAAAACCCCTGTACAATATTGCCTGATAATTTTCATTGTTGACCTGGTGAGAGACAAATGTTTCATCGCTTTTCTGGTCATCGCGTTCCGTGTTTTACGTACCTCGCGTCCCGTACGCAGGTCCCATTAGTCGCCACGTACGCTCCTGCAATCGTTCGACATTGCGATGCTACACGGTTGACTTATAGCCGGAGTACAAAATACTGGGGAATATATTCAGATTTTGTAAAAAAAAACATGATAATTCCGGGCAAAAACTTCACATGGGTTTTCAAACACGTTTACCCGAACACTGGTTAAAATATTCATGGTCAATTTCCGGCTATCCTGTTTACAAGGAGACAAAATGTCCCAAGAGTAATGGCGGTGACATTTGTGCCCTAGTTTATTCCTGGCTCGGTGACTACATAACCTCATCTCGTTTTAGATTGTTTAATTTATCTTGTGAGTAGCTGTAATCGGTAAGCAGGTCGGATGATAAGATGGCAGAAGACCATGGAATTCTGTATCAAAACGAAATTATTTTATTGAAATTGGATTGGATATCGTCTGATCAGTCCAGATGAATACTTTGATCCTGTACTACCATCTAGGAATTTTTAACAAAAACAGCTGCTATGTTAATTTAAATAAAAAAAAAGTAAGTGGACTAGTCCTGCACTACCCACAACTACCTCCTTTGGTAATACAGCCGACACGTTTCCTCATTCCAGGTGCAATTCCTGAAGAAGGCCGTGGACATCCTCTGCCAGTGCCGGCAGACGCTCATGTACACGTACGTGTTCGCGTATTACCTGCGCAAGAACAACCAGTCGGTGATCTTCGAGGACAACCAGCGCGACCTGGAGTCCGCCACCGAGACGCTCTCCGAGTACCTCGAGCGCGAGATCACTTCCGAGAACCTTGCGGATATCAAGCAGAAGGTCCAGGACAAGTACAGGTGTGTACAGCCTTTAGTTTGAGTACTTTGTGCGTGTGAATGAAAGAGGCGGTAGCTGGAGCGAGGTAGAGTCACGAGCTTTAATTTGGGACCCATTTCCGTTAATTTTTTTTAGAACATTCATAATGCAATAAGGTCGAAACTTTAGTGCAATAATGTTGAATGTAAAGCTAAGACGGGACTTTCCATAGAGGATAGAACCTATAGAGAAACAATGTTCGCAACCCCGGTCCGCAAATGTTTGTTTATTTCAATATACTAACGTGT